>SNQN01000470.1:86039-97626 GCA_008642245.1 Bassia scoparia
CACTTCTTTTTAAAATGACAGCTTCTGATTTGTATTAGCACAAATGAAAGTTGATCCCTGGCTTGTTAAATTTTACTTGATATTGGGATGGAAGTCCTCCTATAATCCTTTCCTTTCCTTTAATAACTCATGAATTGTATCTTTTTAAACTCACTTCATTTTTAGGACTTGTCTTTGGTTGTCTACGGCCTAATATATATCCTATATGCTTATATGTTTTCCTTTTAAAAACTTGATGATCCCAGAATCTGTTTGAAAAAGGAGAAAAAAGTGAAAAAAAGCACAGAGGAGCAATCACAATGGGAACAGACGACAAATAGTACCATGGGCTTGACTTTCATACTATTAAACATTAATACAGAGCTATATTGTGTATTGTACTATTTTATGCTGTGGTTGTAGTTTCTTTTTTATGTTTTCTATTTTGTGTTGTATGTGTTTATAATATTATACACTGTATATAGTTTTTGTGCAACTGAGAACTGTGCACAAAATTGAACATGCCATAGTGAGTTGCTTCGTTTATTGTTCATACTGCTCATATGGCAGTTTACATGTGTAATTAATAATGATTCATTTCAGAATGCTTTTGTACATAAGGAGTTAAAATGTTTCAGCATTAATTTTCTCTTTGTGCTAGTGTCTCAATTGTTCAGTTAATTGTTGCTTTCTAAAAGGAACACTTAGAGGTGACACATTAGCAATGCTTGGCTTTATTTTTTTATTTGCCTGGCTATTTTACGACCGACATTTCGGTCGGTAATACCTCATTCACTCAAAAATTTTTTTTATGAAATCCTATTTTAAACCGACTCGAATTTCGGTCGTCATTACCGACATTTACATATCGTTCGGTATTACCGACCGCAATTCGGTCGGAAAATTGGACTCCCTATAATTTGGAGAGGGAATATAAGTTTTACGGACCGAAAATTCCGGTCGTAAAACTTATATTCCCTCCATTTTTGTACTACGAAACTCAGCCGGTATATCGGTCGATATAGCCTCACTGACCGAAAATCGGTCGTGAAATTTTTTACCGACGAATCAAAATCCGACCGAGGTCACCGAACCGCATTTCGGTCGGTCACACCCTTTACCTGACGATTTTCGGTGCGTGGACTACAGTCGGCCGAATTGTTTTTCTTGTAGTGTTCACGTGGTCTGGGGTTTAGGTTAGTATTGAGGAGAATAGGGGCAATGATCAAAGAGAGTGATGGCATGATGCTTGATAGTTGTGTTTGGGAAAAACTCAAGCCACTCGATTGTCGCGTAACCCTTATCAAGACGCTCAAAGATGCAATCCTCACCATCTCTCCCATTCCACCACGTGAAACGCGGGCCCTCGAAAGGAATGTCATGTAAACCCAAATTGTCCTTCCAACTTCTAAACGCGTTAATCCCCCGAATGCCCTTTTTACTCCCCCTAGTTTATCCCTGCGCCTATCAACTTGGTTGAAATCCCTAACAATCAAGAAAGGAAGAATGAGATTACCAAGGATGGACGCCAGCTCCTCCCAAACTACATGACGTTTGGAGTGATCCGGCTCCCCATAAAGCAAAACCAAATACCACGGGCCAACCACTAAATRATTAACATACAAGACAAAGAAAGAACTACTTTTACAAAAAACATTAAAGATATTAGCACTAGACCAACCCACCCAAAGCCCTTACAACCAATGGAATCAACACTATATATCCCAAAACACTAAACCAGTAKTTCTAAGCTTATTAAAAACAAGAGGACCATTACATTTGGTTTCACTAAGGAAAACAAAGTCTAGAAAATTTGACCCAATTAAAGATCTAAGTTTCGGAACTATCGYGTTAATTGGGTCATTAAGGCCCTGACAGTTTCAGCAAACACCAATCGATCCGCCTCGGGGGGTTGATCTGGTTCAACCTCCCCAAAAATCGAATTATTCAAGGACAAAGAGATCTCAATTTCAAACTTGAGTGAGGAACTGGCAAACACTAGGTCCCGGAGATGATCCCCCGAGCTTGAGCTAGCTCCTGAAAGATTTCCTATCAAGTATGGAAGTCTATTAAGTTCATTACAAGATCTTTTACCTTTACGCCTTAGCAACATTTCCCAAGAGTCAACTTCATCCTCGTCGTCGTCAAAGGCCATCGAGCATTGGTTCACATCACGGTGCTTCGATAAGGCTCCTYGAGGGTACACACGACGAGCAATAGAATTTTGAAGGATAAAATCAAACCTTTGATTTTGCTCTTGGTTTGTGTAAACCGGAAGTGGGGGGTTMCCCGGAAAAGGGACCACTAGTGATGGAGCCTCCGACATTGCCTCCTCCACCGAAGCCTATTCAATAATAGTGGAGTGACCATGTGAGGTAGCCAAACCTCCATCTCCATGCAACGTATTTGAAGTCTCCAAATTAAGAGTCAAGTATCACAAAATGGGGTCGGATTTCCCATCTCTAGGATCCTGATTTGTCGCTGGGTAGGAGTCCCTTCTTGGACTAAATGGGGTTGAAAGTTCTGCCCGCTGTTCGAAGACCCAGCAGCAAACTGATTCGGCTGGCTGCCCACTCCCCTAAATCATCATGGGCCTGAGAGTGGCCTGGTCCATGCTCCTCTTCAAATCTCCCCTCACGTGRTGGGCTTGGTCRAGCCCCATTAGTAGACGGGCCTTGCGCCCCTTGGCCTTGAGAAAACAGCCCAGAAGAGATAAAAACAGCCCCTTGGAACGGGGCCTCATGGAAATTAAAATATTGGCCCAGAGCAATCCTCCCTCCAAAGGTGGTCCCGAGGTCAAAGTCAATGCCACTTTTATTTCCCTCATTCCCAAAACTGCTCGTATCGACATGATTTCTTAAAACAATATAACACACTTGGTAGGGGTATTTCTCTGTATTAGAATTCTGATCTGAGATAGTTCATGATTGTAACAGATCACGATTCACTGAACGCGAGGAACATTTTATGTCGTGATGAGTTCGCGCGTTATGCAAGGGATTCTGTGTTAAGAGGAGAAGTACATGGATATTTGATATTAATTGTCGTGATGTATAGTATCTGAAATATTTTCTCATGGAGGTTTTTAATCTGGGAATGAATTTATGCACGAATATTTACAATATCAAAATAACGAGTGTGGGGGGATCATGGATTGGGAAGCAGAGTACATTAAATTTGGGGGAGGATCGCACGAAAATAATATTCCAGTAAAAAAATACTAGACAGGAATAACGATTTTAGATCTCAGAGACTCAGGTACAGCCTAGTGTACTGTTAATGCCCTCTACGAATAGTGCTAATGTGATTATTGTCGAATAATAAAAATTCATAGTGGTAACGGGAGGGGGAGTATTTGCGTATGTAACTTTCTATCCTCAACCCTTTTGATCTTGCAAAATACCGAATATAATATACTTATAGAAAAGATATTAAAGGAAAAAAAAAAGTGTGCAGTATTATATATTGATATGATTACGCGCTCAAAAATAATTGACACATAGTTGAGTGTTATTGCTGTTCAGATACTCAGTTAGAGGCAGAGTCATTATCACTTTCTTAACTAATCATTAGGAAGAACGCAATATGTACAACATAACAGACGCTCCCTCATAGCGTATATACGTGTCTCACCTATAAGAGCGTTAATAACGCTTGCTATTTTTGTGCCATTAGTCTCTCGCGCGACCATATAGGAAGATAACTATAATGCACCAAGTTTGTCAATGATGGCCGCGCAGAAGGTTACATAGTATGTTCGAGTTTTTTGTGTGTGTACTTTTTTTCGATGCGCACTAATTAAAGCTATGTTTGAGCTGGACTAGCAACTCCTTGGTAGATCGCGGCTTATACTAACGAGAGCACTGAACCACAGGCCTTACACTGTAGGTCTTCATCGACTTGTTCCCTCTTCGATATTATCTTAATCAATTACATGCATTGTTTAGGTGAGTGCGTATCAAGTTCTCGCGCGGATGCAGCAGGTTTCTGCTTGATCTATTTCGCAACTCAGATACTTTTGTTGTCTTCTTGGTTCCCGTTATTTCTGTATGCTCAAGAACATTTGCTAAACGCTAGACACGAACGTCTTACTGATGAGTCGATAATCTTAGGATAGGCCAGGTCTGTTTTTTCTATTAAGAATTCGTGGTGATAGGAAGAGTCTCTTATGTCCTGATGTGGCTCTCTTGGTACTCATTTCTATTCATGAGATATGCTAGAATTTGTTGGTCCTACAAGTCATCTTAGGTAAGATGGTATTTGTTTTTTGTCATAGATGGCAAGCCTATTGGAAGAAGTCCTTTTTTTTTTTTTACAACGAGGACAAACACAGGGGGAGACCATACGCTTTTATCTGTCCTATACAAAGTTCAATAATTCTGGTGTAACGTCTTTCGCAAAGAACAACGAATCAAATGTTAGATAGGAACTCATCAATCTCTCTAATGCTATTTTATTAAAACTGTTTATTCCATAATATATTGAGATATACATTCAGTACTCACTCATCACGAATACCCTCTAAAATTTGACACATATGCTGCTCTATTGGGATCTGAGTGCAATCATGCGAGTGTTTTTGTATTAATCATCTCTTGCGACCCCTTATTCTTCCATTGACTCCGATTAGAACTCGTAATCATCATCCTGGGATAGCTGTATCACAGATTGTACCGCAGTTATGGATTAACCAACACTACTTGTCAACTTCGACTCCTTGTTAGAGCCCGCACATACCGGCCCCAATGTTATTTCTGTGAATTGATTCTTGTAAATATGTAGGGCAGTTATTGCTTACATCCCTTGATTTTCTTCGCGAACCTAAAACTCACCGTGGTTTTGTCCTCACACCCTCCACACCTCCTCCAATGTAATTTGTGACACGAACTTTATCGAACCTGACGGTTCGCGGGATTCCTCCGTCCCTCCCTTAACCAAACTAACACCCTAGCATTGCGTGATCATCCTTTCCTCAGCTACCTCAGGACTCCGCTCCGACGAAACACTTTCCTCGTCTGAAATTCACCTGTTCCGCTCCATTCCAGATCCATGAAGGATATAGACAAAATAGCACTATCGATTGATGACCAAATCTCCTCATGGATTTTCTTCTTTTTACTTATTCTGTTCTCGAGCCTAATTAATTACAATCTAAGACGCAATCCAGTCACTTTAGATGGCCTTGTAATTTGGTCTGATTTCAGCCATTCACTATTTCTCAAAACATTGCCCATAGTAAATTTCGTCGATTAAGAACGGGATACCAATCCCTTTATGAAACGTGCATAGCTGACTCCTCATTGGTCTAACGATTTCTTAATTACGTTTCTCTTTGTCCAAACTAAATAATGGGACAAGATTACATCACACGACGCATTAACCGTATACGTCAAAATACATTATGAATCTGCGCTTTAGCAAATCTCAGTTCCCCTACATGCTGTAGAGCATTTCATATTAGCTAAACGCAGACTTAGAGGGAAGCGATACTTCATGTACTTTTTGGCAATGGGGCAGAAGTCTCATGGGGAGTACTCGTTCTGTTGCTTTTAGTTTCTGTGATAGGCTTTCTGATAGCATGCCCAATTTGCAACTTATATACTTTTCCTGTCTAACGTATCGTATGCGTTGTGATCAATGGCAATACAACCCCAATTGTGAATCTAAAGCGCATTTCTGGCTTCTTTCCAGAAATTTTATCCTCCAGAGTGACTGAGGAGGTTCTGTCCCAAAGTGACTTCAATAGATGCTCCATAAACTAGTTATACTCTGATCCCTCATAGGCGGAGGCACTAGGGTTTCTTCCTTCTTAGCGGTGGTTCTCATGATGAAATTGAGACAACCGGCTTCAGTTGTCTCTCCTTTGCACACATATAGGGTGGTCACTATCGATCCATGTGTTTTGTCGGAGATCTCTTCGATTGCCGCGTTTGTAACATAGGTTTTCTCTCTTATATTGGCGTTCTCACACCATGCCCAACTTGGGTACTACACCCACATCTCCTTCCTCGCATTATGGATGTTTTGAGGCCACTTGATACCGCTAAACAAAAGAGCAAACAAGTTCCTTCTTTCTCCACAACTTACCCGTAAAGCGAAGCATCATGTCTTGTAATTTACACTATAGGTGTTTTATGCCAAACTGTGCCCGTGGAATGTCTTTGCTTTGCAATGGATAGGCTATCCACGCACGCTCTCCTGGATGATTTACCATCACCAAATTCTTGAGTGCTATATAAAAAGAGCCCTGGGTTAAATTATATATGAAGCCGGCTATATCTCACGGATGCCTCAGTAACCGTGCTCTACTTCTTCTTTGGTGGACCTGGTAAGTGCTCGAAGACCAGCTCCTCTTATGTTAAGCATTATCTGCGCTGCTTGTTTCCGCATTGCGCAATTTACTTCACGCTGACCTGCAACAACCTGGCTATGATGGAGTTAGTAATTCATGTTCCTAGAATCTACTTGGACTATTGAATCTGAGAATGAGCTATATGTTTCTCCTTTTAGCGGACGTTCACAGATATGTGGTTGTTGATTTAGGACGTTAGAGGCCTCGGGCTGCCTTGGGAAAGGAAGAATCGGTTTTCCAACGAATGGGATCTGCCTCCTGCCACTTTGTCTACATTTCAGTTGATTTTGGATCCTTCTTTGGTCGAGCTGGATTCCGTATAGTTACGCGAAGGTGCATCGGCATGTGTTTTTTCCATAAGACCTTTGACAGGGGCATCAGCAAACGGGATGTGTTGTGTAAGTTATCTCTCTTTATCTTGTTTTTGTAAGACAAGACTGTCCATGGATTACGTTTGACGATTGTGCATTTGTGTTGTTTGTTTTATAATATTGGCACTCCTCGCGAGGTTGTGGCTAAAATCCGTAATGGCCGCATACGTAGCTTTTGAACACTTCACAGTAGTAGTGATAATGCCGGTTAAAGGGAGAGCGTCGTCTTAGCTGTAGATATGTTGGGAAACGTTTGGATTTTCCTGCATTTCCTGCGGAAATATCTTGTAGGCCTTGACAGACTTGAGGTCTGGGTGCACCTCCACTAAACGGGGGCTATGGCCTCTGGCATTCACAAGATAATGAAGAGGGGGTCAAGTGAGACTAGGGGACTTTCATTGCTTGGTCTATGATTCGGCTTGAGTTCTCACTTCACGTAATTTTGGAGAGAACGGCTTCTAAAGGGGCGGAGGCTCCCCATTGGGTTGGGACAGGCGATCGAGTATCTTGAAACCGTTGTACACATCACAATTCATTATTAGTTGATGTGTTGAATAATGCTCTCTCTGTCGGGTGCCATCGTAAAGAAAAACTTGATTCTAGAACAACCATCTGACTCTGTGTCGTTATTTCACGCCTTGCTCCATATCTTCGTGTCTTAGCCCGCCTTTCTACGCGGGTTAGTTTGTTATCTTCCTGGGTCGTCCTGGATGGGCTTTTGCATAGGGTGTTCTCGTGTTGATGACTCATTGAGATATTTCATTGCAATGGAACCGTGGCCCTGCCAAGCATGACTCAAGCCCGCCTAATTCTGCTAGACGTGATCACACTCTTACTTTCTGATCAGAAGTTCGTTTCCTGAAGTTTTTGTGATCTCGTAGTAGTGCTATGCTTGACCAGTTAGTGGTGGAAAACTGTTGTGATTACACCGTTTAGCATTTTGGGTTGCGAGACTTTGATTTGGAGCTGCACGCGAAAATAGGTCCACTTCAGTCTTACTTTTGGTATAGTACTTTCTTTGGAATCGAGAGCGAGTTGACGTATAGTTGCTCCGTTCTCGAGTTTCAGGATCTGGATACCCTGAGATTTTAGGTTGCAGTCGATAAGCTCAAGAATCCAGCTCTCGGTCTTCCTTGATCTCCTTTCCTCAGTGGGTCTTTTGATATTAAGATATGAGAGCGGAAACAGGATGTTTTTCTCAGTCCGGTTTTTCATTTTCTGGCCTTTGTTTATTTATACATGTTCCTTATGTTTTTCAAACGAGTGGGGTTCGCAAGGTCCCATAGTAGAAAAGTGTTCGCGTTGATTCTCTTTATAGTAGTGGTGTCCTTCACGAAGCATTTTACCGCGTATATAGTTTGATCTTGAGTGACTCCTGTTATTAGACTCTCTGCGCCCACGTTATTTTCATCGCTAATTGTCACACTCTCTGGTTTGCGACTGGGTAGAGTCTTTCCTTTGTGATGGTCGATGGTAACTCGACTCCTCACTAAAAACCTCAAATGAAAAATGATCGGACGGCAATATTATTAAGCATCGGATCTTTTTCTAAACTAATATAGTTGCACATAAAATCCTACCTGCTTATTACCTTAATAGCGTGGACAATGTTGTTTACGGCTGAGAATTCTTTCTATCCCTTTTTCATCCCAATGGTTGAAATATTTGCAGCAATTTGTTTAATGAGTATCATTCCTGGTTATGGTTCATCACCTTCACTGGCTCATTTTGTACTTTCGCTGTGATTTTTGAAACACTCATAGCTTTTATTTATGTCCTCAGAGCATTTCTGCACAAGCACTCGTATTTCTGGATAGAGCGCTGCTAAAATCCCCAAGAAACGAATCACTGGTCTGGACCTCCATGGTTTGCAAGTATAAATAATTGCGCAGTATATATGGGGATGGTTACAATTGACTCTACCTTAAGAGGGTCTATCTGCTAACGGCATTCTGCATGTCACTCTTTTTCTTTCTTTCTTTAACGAAGGGCCTCCGTGATTTACTTGAGCCATCGCTTCCTTTTGGTCAGAATCTAATTGGATAGATAATGTACATAGGGGATCCCCTCCAGCATCTTCCAGGGGCTCCCATGGCAATCTTTATTAATCCGTCACTGCTTTTCAATTCTTTTGGATAGTTGGATATGAGCAACCCCAGATGATTTTTAAAGCTTCTTTCTCTCTTGAGTTCTTATTAAGGACTGGGCCGGGTATAGTTTGAGGAGCATATGTTAATTGGGGGAATCGATCAAAGCAGAGTGATGGCATGATATGCTATGATCAGTTTGTGGGTTTTGTGTGACGACTCATTAGCCACTCGATTGTCGGCTGGTACTACCTATCAAGACGCTTCAACCATGGTGGAGTGTGCGAATCCTCATCATTTGTCCTCCATTTCTCAAATCCACGTGAATACGTCGGTGCCTCGCAAATGGATTGTTTCATTGACATAAACCATATTGTCTTCCATACTGGTTATAATCTGCGTTTTATGGCTCTCTTCCCTGGGTTCTGGCTACCCTATCTTTTACTCTCCCCTATGTGTTATCCTCGCCGATTCTTACATACAACGGTTTTGTGTTATGAGAATCCCTAGTGCATGTTAAGAAAGGACTAGATGATTACTTACGAGGAAGTGCATGGACGCTGGAATCTTCTTTGCCACATAACATATGCTTTGGGTGCTCCGGCATTTCCTAGTATAAAGCTAAACTCAAATATTCGCCGTGGATTGGCTTTGCTTAGTTTCTTGTGGCTCTAACGATTGGCTCAAATCATAGTGGTGAATTTTTTTTTCATGTGGGACATATATATGTGAAGAAAGAAACTTCTTTTATCAATATATCATTAAAAGATATTAGTCATTAAGTACCTCCTCTACTTTACACACGACGAGATGCCCTTAACAATCAAGTTACCATGGATCAACATCTAAAGTAATAGTTATCAAATATAGTAACTTAACCAGTACTTCTAAGTATTGGCTTATTATAAAACTAGGAGGCCATTACTATGTTTAGTTTCGTACTTTGGAATAGACACAGTGGTATGTAGAATTTGAGTCTCTATGATATTAGTTTAGTAGGATCTGAAGTTTTGGTACCTATCAATTGTATGAGTTAATTGGAGTTCATTCTAGGGTTAAAGGTGCGCACTGACAGTTTCAAGGCATGAAAGCGCACCATAAATGATCCGCCTCGGGGGATTGTAATCTGGTCAAACCTTCCCTCATAATTTAGATCGTTATTCAATGTGACATAATGATGTTATCTTCAATCGTTCAAATCTTGAAGTGAGGAATCTGGCACACTAGGTTCCCTGGAGATGATCTCCTCCGAGCTTGGAGCGGCTTTTGCTCGTGTAGATTTCTATCAGTATTGGAATGTTATTAACGGGTTTCAGGTTACAAGAATCTTTTACTTTTTTATGCGCTCTTATGTTGACATTTTCCAAAAGAGTCAATTATCATTCGTTCGTGGGTCAATGGCCATCGAGCATTTGGTTCCATCACGAGTGCTCTTTGTGACTCGATAGTAGTGCTACTTGGAGGGTACAACGATCGAGCAATTAGAAAGTTTTTATTAGGGTATAGGGGAAATCAAAATCTTCTGATTTTGCTCTATAACGGCTACCTGGGTTTGTGTAATACCGGAAGTGTGGAGAGGGTTGCCTTCGGACAAAAGGACATATCTTAGTTAATGAGATGTCTTTCCTCGACTCTTTATGAGGCCTCCTGCCAGGCGACTTGCTAATTGGTAAATAAAGCTGTTGGAGTGACGCTGTGATGATGGGTTGGGTAGCTGGAGGTATCAACCTCCAGTTCATGCAACGTAATTCTGTAAAGTCTCTCAAGATTATAGAGTTCAAGTAATCAAAAATGGGTGGGTCGGAGGGTTCCCGATTTCTGTTTAGTTACTGAGGTTGTCGCTGTGTTGGGTGGGGGTTTTTAAGTTGTATGTTGGGAGTCCTGATCTACTTGTTCTAAATGGGGTTGAACGTGTCTGCCGTGCTTTTTTACCTTTGGCTTGCTTCGTAAATGATTTTGTTTGTGGAGGACCCCAGGCAATTGAACTGATTCGGGAGCCGTCTGGCTTGCCCCGACATCTTGATTCATCATAAATCATCATTGGGCTGAACGGGAACAAGATTGGTTCGGGGGGGCAAGGTTTCGCTCCTTTACTACGGCATCTTTTCCATTCGTGGTGTAGAAGGTTGCGTTGGGGGCAGGCTTTCGGTTCTGCCCAATTGTTTAGTAGATCGGTTGCTGTCCTTTGCTGCTCCCTTTGGTTGCTGCCTTGAAGATTACACTTTCTGCCAAGATAGTAGGGTATAGAAACAGACCCTTGGACTATAATCGTGGGCTTCATGGAAACTATAAAATATTAGAGCTTCAGAGCAATCCTCCCTCCAAAGGTGGTTCGCGAGGTATCATAAGTCATGCATTTTATTTCCTCATATGGCGCTAAAAACTTGCTCGTCCATTTCCGGCAACGATGTGTTATGTATTTGCAGATATGTCATCTAATTTTTTGTTGCAATACCGTATACAAAGCTTATTTTCAATGGGTTTGCTCTAGTGTGGTAGAGGGATTGAGGTGAGTAGGACTTGGGTGATTTTATTAAGCATAGTTTTAAAGTTCTCCTGGAGATCATTATAGTTGGCGGGTTGCATTTTGTTCATAAAAGAGTAATGTATTTATTTATCAATACACTTATGCTTTGTAGCGGATAATTGGTTGTACGCCAGATTTTATGGGAGACGCCTTTGAATAGTTGTGCCACATATTGCTTTGTAGATCAAGTTTGGCAGCGCTAATGTGAAAGTTGCATTTTAATGAGACTGTTGTATGATTAGCGGGCTTTCTTGTGGAGAATATCTCCTGT
>SNQN01000470.1:97651-128083 GCA_008642245.1 Bassia scoparia
CCCAAATGTGTTATTGAATTTCATCTAATTTCTTGTTGCAATTACGTATACAAATGCTTTTCAAAGGTTCTATGTGGAAGGTTGAAGATGATTTTGCCATATTTAATTTCTAATAAGCAAGGTGCTTTGTTCATAGAAAGATTTATTATCATAACATTTGCTTTGTAGGGATATTGTAAGAAGATTATGAGAGAGCTTTGTTCGGCCAGCTGTAGTGATCAAGTTGACCTAAGGAAAACAATATGACACGTGTGATGGGGGGTTTTCTTGAGGAAATTCTGTCTTTTTTGGCTTTCCTAAAAACTCATTGATCTATTATGTTGTGTGTGACCACTCTACCTATTCTACTGTCTTTTTTGGGCTTTCCTAAAAACTTCATTGATCTTATTATGTTGTGTGTGACCACTCCTACCTATTCTCTTTTCATTAATGGCTCCCCAAATGGTTATTTCTCCCCTAAGAGAGGATTGAGGCAAGGAGATTTCATTTCTCCTTTTCTCTTTGTGGTTGTGATGGAGTATCTTTCTAGAGTTCTAAAGCYCATGATTTCTTACACTCTATTTAGATTTCACCCAAGATGCAGGCTCTCTAAACTTACTCATATATGTTTTGTTGATGACTTGATCCAACCTAGAGGGAAGAAAGCTGAGGCTGATCATGGGCAGCCTGATGATGCTGGTGCCAAGACTGATCATAATGAGAATGAAAGCTAGAAGGCTCAAACATATACAGGGGKAGTTCAGAAGTTTCCCTTGCAAACCAAAACAATTGAGGGACTGATGAAGTTGCATTTTTCTATGTGTCCTTCTTGTGCTGACATGTTGAATTATGAGTTTGTAAGGACTGAGGTCATCCCTAATTATAATCTAAGCTGGGTGCCTAGACACCAAAGACCTCGAGTAGAGGAGGAGTCAAGGAAGGGACCAATCAATCTTCCTCGGTTGCTTTCTACTTTTTWAGTCTTTAACAGAGTGGGCAAACCTAAAGTTGTCTAGTTGAGTAGTAAGATTGAGAAGGTTTCTAATTCAAAAATGAGAGACTAGGGGGCGAGTACTAAACAGAGGGGGTAACGAAACAACCAAAGATAAGGAGCATGATGATGGCTTCGCTCTAATTAAAGAAAAGAGAAGAGTCAGGAAAAAGGCTAGGTTGATCAGAGAAGCAACTGCTAGACAACTACAAGCAAATGCAATTCATGTGTGGATAAGGAAGCTTTGCAAAAGAGAATGCTTAAAGRTGTCCCTGTTGAGGAGCCTCATTTGGAGGGTGGAAGTGTTTGGAAAGAGAATTCAGGGAACAAAATTCCCAAGGAGGAGCCTCATTTAGTTCTTGTCGAGAAAGTGAAGTTGAAAGAGAATACTCTTGAATCCCAGCCTCATTTGAATGAGAGTCAAATAGAGAGACCTTGTGAAGGAACTTTTCTGTCGGAGCCTCATACAACCACGAAAGTTCTTCAAAAAGAGACAATTCGGGAATCATCCAATAAATTACAGTTTGTCAACATTCAGGATCATCCTCTAGTTAAGACTTGATGGATGACCCTACAAAAGAAGAACTAGCCAAACATGGGACATAAATCTTTGCAGAAGATGTTTTGATGAATGAGRAATCATCTGATGTGGAGTTAGTAGACTATAGTTTGGAGAGTTTAGATCTGGAGGTGTAAAAATAAGATCTTGATTTTCTCGCAAATTGTTCATAATAAGGAGATCACGAGTCTAGCTGTAGACACCCTGAAATGTGTCTCCCCAAATGATACATCCGGTATGAAACATACCGCGACTCGCGTTTGTTTCGACTCAAAAGATGCTTTGAACTCACAAAAGTTGGAATACGTGGAGGACGTACTCGAATATGAGCAAAGGGTCAAAATACAAGGCAAAAATATTTTCTTTCGTTTTCTCGATAAACGCCAAGGTTTTCAAACAATTACGCTGGCGATTCTCATGCTTTTTGTTTTTTCATCTCGTTTCGTCACATTTTTCTGAATCCCCAGTATTTTTAAATGATTTTTCTATTTTTCTATGATTTTCTATGAATTTGCAATATTTAAATACGCAGAATACGCAGAAAATACGTGAATAATTGAAAATACGCCAAATACGGGAACTTCTAGAACATTCTAGAACTCCTTGCTTGAGAGACAAGGGTGTCTAGGTGCGTCGAATCAAGGGAAATCACGAATAAAATCGGAGGAAATCAAAATATTTCGAGGTTTTGGAAAAAATATACGAAATATTGAGCGTATATACGCAAATTGATGAGCTATATACGCTCATAGAGACGTATACGCTCAACAGGAGCGTATATACGCTCAACAAGCCTTAAGTCGGAATGCCAAATCTTATGGGAAGTATTGCAGCGTATATACGCTGCAATGAGCGTAATACGCAGGGAAGCAGCGTATATACGCTCACTTGCAGCGTATATACGCAGGGTTCCCTTGCTCAAAATTTGCTCGTGCCTATAAATACCCTTTGCCTTGCTCAGTCCGGAACACTTCCATACGCTCTCACACACCGACAATCCCGACACCTACACACTTCATATGCTTTCCTACGCATACTCTCTCTCTCTCTCTCTTAAACACTCAAAACACATTTACATTCGTTTTAGTTCAAGCATCGATTCTCTTTCGAATCAACAAGCGATAACAAAAGGTTGAATTTCGAGATTACTCACCAATATTCTCTCACTCGCTTCTTAATATTGACTAACCATTGTCATGAGTTTTAATACAATTAAACAATGTAGAAAATCATTTTAACGTTCATGTAAATAGTAGAGGTTTTCTTAACGTTTCATTGTTTTTCATTGTTTCGTTTTTCATTCTTTTCATTCGTTTCATTATTATTATCCATTGTCAATACTAAACAATCTTTATATTCTTGTATATGCAATTCGAGGCGAAAGATCCATTGCGCTTGCGTTTATCATGGACTAACATTGCTTCTTTGTTTTCATGTAGCGATTCAAGGCAAAGGATTCGTTTCATTGTGTTTACAAACTAACTTTTGTTTTCTATTGCAAGATTTGGGTAAGATGAGTTTTTGCATATATTGTGAAGTTCTTAACTTCATATTATCTCATCTTGTGATTATTGTATAGACTTTGTATATATTTTGCTAAACAAAGACCGGATTATGTGATCACTTTAAATCAGATTAACTATGGACAACCTGTTTAGCACCGTTTTAACATGATTAATACAAGTGGTCACAATTTCTAGTTAGTAGTCTCTTTGTGCATAATAGAACATATCACTTAGTATCTTTAGGGTGAACGCTTCTAAGGTGCTAAAAAATGTAAGTTGTGGGCATCCAATAAAATCGTGTTTAATGGAATTACAATTGAGACGAGTAGAGGCCGCTACATGCGGGCGAATTGGGTTACAGATATATTCGTACCATGTCCCGAACCCCGCTTGGTACTTGATTGGACGTGGGGCCATTGTTTTGGCACAACGTTTCGGGGTGTGATAACCTTTCTAGGCCGGTGGCGACTCCCCTCACTCGACAACACTACCCCAACGCACTCACGTGCGGGATTCCGTGGCTCAAGCCACGCACAAAGCACTTGATGTAGTACCAACCGCGCGCCCGCTATACGCTGAGGCGCGGCCCACGTCCTACAATTTGGCGACTTCCATGGGGGATAATCACCGTTAGGTGAAGTGGACAGACTTGAAACGTTTCGTAATTCCATCATCACGTTTATTGGATTTTGCATTTTGCATGTGACCTTTCGAATAAGGTCGCGCCTTAGGCTCCTTGGTCTCACTATGAGCATGTTCTATGCTCGGACTACCATAAGGGGGGATACTACCTTGGCTGCATGTGGTTAATTGATCGCATGCTAAGGCAAGTCCTTCCCGCCACGCCGTGGGTGCACGTGTTCTGATGCGTGTGCTATAAGGGGTATCTTGGCCATACATCGCTAATTGCAAGTGGTGAAAACTGGCCAAGCTCTGCCTTAGGCGTGTACATCTCTGACTTAACTAGACTGACCATAGTTGGCTTGCGTCGTGTGTCTTGTATATATGTGTATGTATGGGTCTAGCCATTGTACAGTTTCAGACCTTAACACAACACTTTCATGTAGTCCATGGTCATCTTTTAGTTCCGCATCATGCCTTTCATAGCCTATAGTGACTTTAGGTGACCTCTGCCTTAGTCTGTGACCCATAGTTCACTAGACTTGCGTCCTTCAAGCTTCGACCTTAGTCCACACAGACTTTGACCCTAGGTCTTGACCCTTGACCGTTAGGCTCCACATAGACTTGATCTTAGTTTTGACCCTTAACTAGGGTAGGCACAGACTTCAACCTTAGACGTTGACTTTAGATTCACATTAGGATTGACCTTGATTCAGCCACACAGGCTCGACACATAGGCATGACACCTAACACATTAGGAATATGCATACATTCTCACGACATTTGGTGCCCTTTCAAAAAAAAAAAAATTTCAAAAAAAAATTCAAAAAAAAAAAATTCAAAAAAATTCAAAAAAAATTCAAAAAAAAAAAAATTCAAAAAATTTTCAAAAACGGAAGGGCACCTTGCATACAATTCATTCTAGGAAAAAAGATGACCATGGAATTAGGACATGCATTTGCATCTGATTCATGTTATTCAATAATGACCAAGGAAGTTCACTAAGGGTTTATTTCTTTTTGAAACAGGGTGAAGTCGTCTCCAGAGCCCTGCTCGACCCAAAGAGTTTGACCCTCAGGCCAGTCCAAGCCCAACCTTCCTCTAACCTTATTGATCCCTCAGCCCAATCAACCTAGCTTCCTCCAACCTTCACCATTCATCAGCCATAACACCACACCTTCAGGCCCAATCCAAAAACCTAGCCTTTCTCCAACCTTCACACCCATCAGCCCTAACACCACAAAATGCCTCCAACAGAAAAGCTCCAAAAGCTTGCCGAGCAAGTTCAACAGCTTGAAGCTCAGATCAAGAGTTGGACCTCGAGCACTTCCTTGAACAAGCTGTTTGAAAAGGCAATTAAAAGACACCGACCCACCTTCTACAAGACCAACCTCCTCTTGACCCTAACTTGCAACCAAACTGCCAAAGGATTTCTCAGCCGAAGATATACCCAAATTCAAGCGACTGATGACCCTCGATTCCATATAAGGGATTTAAGACCACCATGGACTTTAAAGGATTGACCCTGCCTTGTGTCCAAGGTCTTTCCCCTTTCCTTGGAACCAGTATGTCAGAAGTGGTTTTTTCACTTCCTGAGAAAGAAATAGCTACTTGGGAAGACATCATCCACGCATTCATGGCAAGAAATACAGGGTAACATTCAGACCCAAACATCCTTCCGAGAGCTTGAAATCCTTAACCAGGAGAGAACGAGGGGTTCACTACTTATCTGACTAGATGGAGAGAGTGGTTTCCCACCCTAGTCTCCGCTCCTACTGAAGAAGAGATGTCAAGACCTTCATTTCTAACCTCCAGCCAGAATACAAAGATCATCTCAAGTTATCGAGCGCTTACCACATTCGCAAAGGTCTATGACATTGGAGTGGACATAGAGAATGATCTTCTTCAATTCACATGAGTCAGCTTGGAGTCTTAGCTTTAGGACGATCGGAGAGTCCCTTTCCCTAGACTATGTACTTTCTTTTTCCATTCAGCTATCTATGTCATTAGGTTTAGGATCAAATTCTTGCAATCAGCTCAATGTAATAAATTCTTTTGACATTAATAAAAGTTTCTTTTTTCTCATTTTCTTAGCCTCCATTTAGTTTGTGCTTCTACTTTAATGGAATCAAATTAATGATCACCTCACAATTCAAATGACATTGCCAAGAGAGGCCTTCTTTCATAGCTCCAAAAACAACCTCTTCCCTCCATTTCCCTTCATCACATCAAATCAAAATCCCTTGCAACCCTTTGAGCCATAAACCTATCATTCAGCCTATCTTTCTTTCATCACCCACATCTGCCTAACCCTTTGAACCAAACGGTGCGTAGGAAAGACAAGTGCGAAAGAAAAAAAGAGAAGAATAAAATGGGCAAAAAGCAAAAAAGCAAAAAATAAAAGTTCAATGCCAGTCATCATAAATGCAAATCAATCCAATACAAATCCAAAGTTCAAAGCCCAATTCAAACAAAAGCAAAAGCAAAAAAGCAACACTGCGCACCGCAGGTCACTTCATGATCATCAAGCCTTTTCAACCCTCAAACCCACAGCCACACATTACAACCACAAAGCCCTCTCACACGAGGCATTGTCCAAACACGAGAACTACGACGGTCTGATTCAAAAAGGATACGTAGGAAGCCTCTTCTCGAGGTCCGACCCAATAAGTAACAATTCTGAGGTTCATCATATGGTTTGATTCCCTTAAAGTAAGAAGCACAAATTCCTAGTGTAGAACCCGACATAGGCTCGAGTTTGAACCTGCATCATCTAGCCAACCACATTCAATTCCCCAATCACTACCCTTAGTCACAAATTTTAGCCTTATCTTTTCTTGAACCTTTAGCCTATTCTTCGTACACCTTAAGGGTCTTCCTCAACTCGTCTTTAGGCTATCTCTCTGCAGCATTCATCATCGCATTCTCCTCAAAGCATCGCATTGCAGCATTCCTCCATGTTCTCTCCTCTATGCAGCATTCAGCTCACAGTTACTGATTTGGGCAAATCAAAATCACATCCCTCTTCTTCTCTCCTCATGCAGCATTCAGCTCAGTTACTGATTTGGGCAAATCAAAAGCACATCCCTCACCATTACCCCCACAAAAAAGCTAAGCCAAAACCATGACTCCACAACATTCACTTGCCTTACATCACCATTGCCCTAACCTCGAAGGCTCATCAAGCTGGGGGCTCACCCACTAAACCACCTTCAACACCACAAATCAAGCCTTCCCACACACCAAACCCCATGGGTTGGGGGCTCACTTGCAATCACAAGCATCGCCTTTGCTCGAATGGGGCTTAAGACGCTCCACTCACCAATCCAAAAGCATTTTACCATTAGTCTACTTCCTTGGTCATTTCATGCATTAGATCTAAAATAGACTTGCATTACGCATATAGCCATTGCAACACTTCATAAGCATCATTGCGCATTGGTTTACATACATCATCATGCATATGCATCCTGCACAAACACATTACATTGCACATTGCACATTGCACATTTCACATACATTGCACATTGCACCACCTCAACACGAGCTAGGCCCATCTTACATGCATTATGCCTGCACACGCCTATACGGATTCATCGCTATACGCGAATTGTTGCTACACGCAACTCTCCCCGAAAAGCCAAGGTCAGCCGTAGGGAATTCCGAAGGAACGAGGCGTTTCCGACGGAACTTGCATTACTCTGTCCAAATCAAATACTTTGACTGTCGTCTTACGAGATTTCGTCTCTTCAGACTCAGTCAAAGTGGGGCTTCTTCACACAATAGCTCCTTTGCACACTTCGGGTTTTGGAACTGTCTCCCGCACCAGAAATTCCACATATATGCACACTTCGGGTTTGGAAATTTCTCCCGCACCAAGAAATTCCATATATGCACACTTCGGGTTATGATTCTCCCGCTACAGAAATCCAGCACAAACATCTTTCGTCTACGATTTCTCCCGCTACAGATCCAGCACAACCATCTTCGTCTTATGGTTTTCCCGCTACAGAAATCTCAAACACATCTTCGGTCTTGGAATTTTCTCCCGCTACAGAAGTTCCGTCAGCGCATCTTCGTGGTCTTGGAATCTTCTCCCGCTACAGGAAGTCCGTCAGCATATCTCCGGTCTTTGGAAACTTCTCCGCTACAGAAGTTCCGTCGCACATCTCCTGAAAAGCCAAGGTCAGCCGTAGGAGAAAGCAGCCCGAGGATCAGGCGCTTCCAAGGCATTAACACCGCATGGGGCGCAGGGTAACAGGTAAAACTAACCTTGTTTTGCATGGTACCGGCGAAAAGGGTAACTCAAGGTCGCAGAACGTCTTGAGTGCTCTCCGTCCCGAATCGAATACTTTGACTTTCGTCTTACGAGACTATCATCTCTTCAGACTCAGTCAAAGTGGGGCTTCTGTAGACACCTGAAAATGTGTCTCCCCAAATGAGTAATCCGTGATGAAACATACCGCGACTCGCGTTTGTTTCGACTCAGAAAAGATGCTTTGAACTCACAAAAGTTGGAAATACGTGAGGACGTACTCGAACTATTGAGCAAAGGTCAAATACAAGGCAAAATATTTTCTTTCGGTTTTCTCGATAAACGCAAAGTTTTCAAACAAGTTACGCTGGCGATTCTCCATGCTTTTTGTTTTCATTCGTGTCGTCACATTTTTCTGATCCGCCAGTATTTTTAAATGATTTTTCTGATTTTTCTATGATTTTCTATGAATTTTGCAATATTTAAATACGCAGAATACGCAGAAAATACGTGAATAATTAGAAAATACTCCGGAAATACGTGGAACCTTCTAGAACATTCTAGAACTCCTTGCTTGGAGAGCAAGGGTGTCTAGTGCGTCGAATCAAGGAAATCACGAATAAAATCGGAGGAAATCAAAAATTTCGAGGTTTTTGAAAATATATACGAAATCATGAGCGTATATCGCAAATGATGAGCGTATATACGCTCAACAGAGGAAGCGTATATTACGCTCACAGGAGCGTATATACGCTCATACAAGCCTTAGTCGAATTGCCAAAACTTATGGAATATGCAGCGTATATACGCTGCAAATGAGCGTTATAACGCAGGAAGCAGCGTATATACGCTCATTTGCCGTATATACGCAGGTTCCCTTGCTCAAAATTTGCCTCGTGCTATAAATACCCTTTGCTTGCTCAGTACGGAACACTTCCATACGCTCTCACACACGCACAATTCCCGACCTACACACTTCATATGCTTCCTACGCATTACTCTCTCTCTCTCTCTCCTAAAACACTCAAAACACATTATAATTCGTTTTAGTTCAAAGCATCGATTCTCTTTCGAATCAACAAGCGATAACAAAGGTTGAATTCTGAGATTACTCACCATAATCTCTCTCACTCTCTTCTAATATTGACTAACCATTGTCATGAGTTTTAATACAATTAAAACAATGTAGAAACTCACTTTTATCGTTCATGTAAATATGTAGGGTTTTCTTAACGTTTTCTGTTTTCATTGTTTCGTTTTTCATTCTTTTCATTTCGTTTCATTATTATTATCCATTGTCAATACTAACAATTCTTTATTCTTGTATAGCAATTCGAGGCGAAAGATCCATTGCGCTTGCGTTTTTCATGGACTAACAATTGCTTTCTTTGTTTTCATGTAGCGATTCAAGGCAAAGGATTCGTTCATTGTGTTTTACAAACTAACTTTGTTTCTTTGCAGAATTAGCGGTAAGATGAGTTTTGCATATTGTGAAGTTCTACACTTCATATTATCTCATCTTGTGATTATTGTATAACTTTGTATATATTTTGCTAAACAAAGACCGGAATTATGTGGAATCACTTTAAATCAGATTAACTATGGACAACCTGTTTTTAGGCACCGTTTAACATGATTAATACAAAGTGGTCACAATTTCTAGGTTAGGTAGTCTCTTGTGCATAATAAACTTACTCCTAGTAATCTTTAGGGTTAGAACGCTTCTAAGGTGCTAAAAAATGTAAGTTGTGTGCATCCAATAAATCGTGTTTAATGGAATTACAATGAGAACCGAGTAAGGCCGCTACATGCGGAGCGAATTGGGTTACAGATTGATTCGTACCATGTCCCCGAACCCACCTGGTTACTTGATTGGACGTGGGGCCATTGTTTTGCACCAACGTTTCGGGCGTCCGTGAATAACCTTTCTAGGGCACGGTCGACTCCCTCACTCAACAACACTACCCCCAACGCACTCACGTGCGGGTTCCGTGGCTCAAGCCCACGACAAAGCCTTGATTCAGTACCAAGCCGCAGCGCCCGCTATACGCTGAGGGCGCGCCACGTCCTACACTAGCGCTTGCAGTGCAGGGTCTATTCCCCAAGAGTTCAGAGCCAGTGAACTGAAGTAGAGAGATATTTCATGGGCCGATAAAATGGACCAAGCTGAAGTATTGGTAAACCTCTACTATTCAGTGGAGTGGAATAAATTGGATAAAAGGTCTAGTCTAGCACAATCTATGACTTGTTAACTAAGAGCAAGAATAGTTTAGTTATCATAGCACTTGATAAAAGATTTCAGTGTGAATAACTCGCATAGTAAGCCCTTGTATGTCATAATTAATATAGACAATATAAAACTAGACAGAGCACTAATTGACACTGGTGCTACAATCAATCTTATGCCTTGGTTAGTTTTCAGGAAATTACAGAAGGGTAGGAAGAATTTGTCTAGTGTCAATATTAGTATCACTGAATTTAATGGCAAGACAGATTAGAGAGTACTAAAGGTTTAACATTCATACATGTTCAAGTAGGTACGTCTAGGACTTGGTCAACTTTCTTTGTAGTACAGTGAGAGGGGAATGTAATTGCATTGCAATCCTTGGAAGGGAATGGTCGCACCGAACTTATGTTATTCCTTCTACGTTGCATCAGAAAGTAATACTATAGAATGGTCATGGATATGAGGTAGTTTTTGCTAATGTCGATGTCTATTTGATTGATACTAACCAAGATTTTCCCAGGGTGCTTATGAGGACCTTGCCTAATAACGAAGGGATTGTTCTTAAACTTGAAAGTCATCCAACATCAAGAGTAGAAGTTATTTCAAGTGTAATCAGCAGCATTGAACATGCTGCTGAGGATGATGATGAACAAAACACATCCGAAGTTCTCCAAGGAATGAAGGGTTTAGAGTCAAAGGATCACCCTATTTTATGTCATGTTCATGGAGCATCTCCTAGGGGGAAAATTCGATAATGTACTAACATTATTTGGGGAAGAAGGGCTATCTTACCTGATGTAATTAGTCTTGGATATAAATAATATCTAGACTTTTATATGTTATATGAAATTAATGGATTATAACTTTAAAATTAGATCTAGTACTGCTTTAGCTCTTCATAATCTTTATGCTAGTTATTATGCTCATTACGGTTTAGAGGTATACTCAATTATAGATGATGATGAAMAAGTGTCTTTAGGTGGGGTTTTGGTACTTTGTTTTTCCCTTCTTCTGACTCTATAGGGGATTTTATGGTCAAGAAGAGGAAGTTAAGGTGTGGGCCAAAAGTGAAGACATTAGGCAGGAAGTCCATGATCCTCGAGAGYAGGTAAATCTTGGCACAATTGATAATCCTAGGTGTACTTATATTAGTAAGGAATCGCCTGAGAATGAGAAGCTGCTCATTATCAAAATCCTCCAAACTTATAAAGACTGTTTTGTAGGGGAACACCACAAAATGCCAGGGATTGATCCATTGATCATCCAGCATGAGTTGCCCATCAAACCAGACAACACTCTAGTGGTGTAGAGCACGAGGCGATGGCGCCTGACTTGATCCCTAAAATTAAGGAGGAAATTGTCAATCTCCTAAAACTTGCCTTCATTCAATCGGTGAAGTATGTTGAATGGATTGCCAACATTATTCCTGTTGTTAAGAAAAATGGTAAAATCAAGATTTGTATTGATTACCAAGACTAAATAGTGCCTCACCAAAAGATCAATATCCTATGCCTGTGGCTGATATGCTTATAGATGTTGTCTCCATACATGAACTGGTGTCGACTCTAGATGGTTTTGCTGGACAACACCAAATTAGAATTGTTGAGGGTGACAGTTCTAAAGCTACATTTAGTTGTCTAGAGTTTGTAGGGCTCTATGAGTATGTGGTTATGTGTAAGGCTTCACCCCCTTCAAGGGGTTAATCTCAGCATCAYTGTCATGGAATTGAGCCATGAAATTCGCATGTGAATGCGTTGGGGTGTGTTGTCGATAGAGGGGATCGCCACCGTGCCTGTACAGTTTAATCACAGGCGCCCGAAACGTAGGTGCTTAACTAATGTCCCCACTGGTYCTTAACTAATGTCCCCATTGTTAAGTCCAGTAACCATATTGTGGGTTTAGGGACATGGTACGAATCAGATATTTGACCCAATTCGCCCGCATGTAGCGACCTCTACTCGGTCTCATTGTAGTTCCATGCATCATAATTATTGAATTCAAAGAGCCTATTGATTTGATCTTAACAACGCATTAACCTAATATTACTACAAAAGCGGATTTCTATTATACATGTATCACTAACTAGCCTAATTATTGTGACCACTTCGAATTAATCAAATTAATWTGGTGCCTAAAATCCGTTCGTCCATAATTAATCTAAATTTAATGTAATTCAAGCAAATTCTAGTCTTCTTTAAGCAATAAAAAGAGTCATATTACAAGTATCAAGAATAATATATATGAAAATCAAAATTTGAATCTATTCAAATTTACTCACCTTGTATTGCTACCAGGACAAAAGAAACAAAGGTTAGAGTATCAAAAGCTTTGTTTCCGAACGAGTCGATTATCACAACAAAAGTGATTGTTAGTATTGACAACAACAACTAAAACAATTGCAATAAAGGGAAAACGATTGAAAAATAAGAGAATTTACATGTTTGGAAACCAAAAGCGAATCAAAGCTCAATATATTATATTGATCCAAATTAATAATAAAAGAGAAAAATTGGATTGAATAGCCTCAGAATTTATACCTAAATCTACAATGATATGACTTCGAAAACTGCGACGAATTCGAGTGACTTTTGATTAAGTGAGTGGTTTGTGTTTTGTGGATTGAATTTGGGTGGATTGAGAGACTTTTGAGAGCTTTGAATTGCAAGTATCTTGTAGATTTTCGCTGATCAAATCCTGATTTGCGTTGTTGTTCGAATAAGCACCAAGAGCATGTTTTTATAGGCGTTTTGCGGAAAGATAAGATGGAAAGAGCCTTCGCATATACGCTTAGGCACYCGTATATACGATGGGAAATTCATATATACGCTCATACCTAGTGTGTATACAAAGCTCCCTTTCGTATATACGATAGCCTTATTCGTATATATGAATTAGGTTGATGTGGCTGCCAGTTAGCTGATTGTATATACGATTTGTTCCTACTGTCTATCTTTCGTTCGGGAATTTGCATCTGTATCGTTTGAATCTAARTTGTTATCCGAAAATTATCTTTTATCTGATTTTGGCTTTCTTGGAGATCAAGATTAACTTTCTAGAATATTTCGGATCATTCCTGAATTTTCTAGATTTCTCTTAAAATTTCTGAATTTATTTGTTTTGAAAAATCATTTTCGCAAACTTAAAAACATCATAGAAAAATTCGAAAAATTATTTATAAATACTTCAAACTCAGAAAAATTAGAAGAATAAGATGAAAATAAAAAATCTTAGAAATGACATTTAGAAATAATTAAAAAATCGTTTTGCTAAGAAAAATGGCCTAAAAATAGAAAACAACTAAAATAAATATTCTCCGCCTATTATTGGGGCCTCGGTGTATGATTTCGAACTCAATTTTAATTTAATTCATGCAAATGTGTTTGATTTATGGATTTCGTCACAACTTTCGAAATTAAATCCATTTCGAAATGTCACACTTTTTCTCATCGGCTATTCAATTTGGAGAGATACTTTTGTGTGTCTACACTATGCCATTTGGATTGAAGAATGTAGGAGCAACTTATCAACGTGCTATGAACCTCATCTTTGATAAGATGATTGGAGATTTCATGGAAATCTATATAGATGATGTTTTGGTGAAATCAGGAAGTGCATCAGAACATGAAGAACATCTGATCTATGCCTTTGAGCGGATGAGGAGGTTCAGTTTGAAGATGAATCCATTGAAGTGTGCCTTTGGGGTTGAAGTTAGTAATTTCCTCGGGTTCTTAGTACATAAAACGTTATCGAAATAGATCAGAACAAAGCAATATGTGTGCTGGAAGCTCAACCCCCTTAAACAAAAAGGGAGTTGCAAAGGTATTTGGGACAAATAAATTATATATGTTCGGAGTTTTGTTACCATTTAGCAGGAAAAACAAAAGCTTTCTCTCCTTTGCTGAAACTAAAGGAAAGAGATGAGTTCAAATGGAATGAAGAGCATTAACTGGCATTTGAACAAATTAAAGCTAAACTGGCATTTCTATATAGACCTCTACTGTTCTTGCGGCTTATTCCTTGGATGAGGCGTTCGACGGTAAGGCTTAGAGGGTGCCTTCCGAGCGATTGGGTTGGTGGAAGGTCGGACCTTCTCCTCGTTCGGGAGTTTGAGAGCATGAGTAAGCTGTTTAACTGCCATGGTTTTGAGCGTTGGGATCGGAGGAGTATTCGCTCCTTCAATCACCAGCTTACCCTTTCTCCATGCTAACTCATCTCAAGCAAGCTGAACCTCGCCTCTCTGAATTTGGGCTGCTTGCATATCTTGAACCATTTGGCTCAAAGTTTTGACATTCTCAAGCAATTGACGTTGAGTTCCCAAGTGTGAATCATACTCCTTCTGAGTGATGTAGATTGATGAATCCTTCTTGCGYGCATGGTCATTGTCCTCCCCAAGTCCTCATCTTCATCCGCCTCATCGGGGACGATTTAGAGGTCTTGGTATGCCCCTTCTTCAGTTTCGAAGAGATGAATTCGGGTTTGCTCGATACTTTGTTCCTGATCAAGACGCCTCCCCTCAAACGGCGCCAAATGTTGTTACAAGTATAACGTGGATGTTGAAGTAGAAAATTGGAGGGGTGATTAGGCTCTCCCTAGCCGTCGTTTGTTGATTCTCCGACATTGGCTGGTCAGAACGTTGAAGCAAGTTGGGAGTTCGCTGGGTAAGGATGATTCATTGGACAATTGATGATTCGCGTGACTCTTGGAGGATTCGCCGGTTAGATGTGTGATTCGCTGGCACCTGAAACAAAGGAGATAATCTAACGATTATCTCCCGCCCGATGCTTAAGTCAGCAAATGTATAAAGGAGGTAAAAAAATAAGTAGGGTGAGGTAAGAGAATTTCCCTTTTTGGTGAAAAGGTTGGTGAGGTATTAATTAAGAGTAATTGATGTMAAATAAATGATGTAGGTTGGGAAATGTGCAATCATTGGGGGTATTTATACTATTCCCAATGATTGCCTTACCCAATGATAGGGTGACACGTGGCCCCTAAGCCATAGGTCACAAAGGTGGGCGGCTTCAAAATTGCCAAATAAGGCCCATTTCTAATTTTCCTTAGTTTTTCCAATTTAGGAAGAAGGCAACTAATGATGAGCAATTTAATGGCAATTTTGATAACAATTTCATAACACGTGGCAAGTTTGAAGTGTGCTACATCACCTTAATTTTAGAGCCACGTGGCCATTCTATTGGGATGCCACATCAAGAGGCTTTTTGTAATTTTCAAGGGGGACACCATTATATTGTTCTCTCTTAGCTTATATAATCTCTATTACATAAGGGAAGCGGGGAGGAAGATGGTGTCCTCTTCTTGAAAACCTTGATGCCCTTAATAAATTTTAAAATTTTATGAATTGAAYTACCTAAACTACCTTTGCACTTATTATGGGATAAAAAAATCGAAATTTCATTTATTATGTGAATTAATTAGTACAAAACCTAAATCAACGAAAATTATTTCAAATTGAATTGAAACACATATGGTATTATTTTTAATTTCAAGTCACATTTATTTACAAAATAATTACAATTCAAGTAAATTGTATTGTTAATTAGAATTGTAATGTTAATTAGCTATAGACATTTTAAATTGATACATTTTTATAAAATCATTTTTAATGGAATACTATAATTTTTATGTCTAAGCACGCATCGCATGCACATAAAAACTAGTAGAGATCTAAGTGAGGGGTTTTTTGTAATTTCCAAGGGACACCATTGCTCCACTTGACTTATATAATAGAGTTTTTTTGTTTTTGAAAGTGGCTATAAGAGCATCTACTATGATGATTTTTTACATCCTTCATCCCTCTCTCTCTACCACTTTRTRACTCATCTTTTATCTTCCTAAGAAAATTTCCATCATATTCATTACAATCATGACCCAAAAAATCACTTCATCCCTCTCTCTCCTACTATTTAACTCTACCCCACAACACTTTCTCTCTCATCCAACTCATCATTTTCCTTTAATTTATTCCTTTATTAATATAGTTTTATTAAGATTAGAGCTTATATCACTCAAGATTAGCATTATATTAAATTGTTTAACTCTTAATTTTCGATTAATTTTTTTATTTCGGATTAATACTTAATTTCGGATTAATTTAGTTTTAATTTTCGGATTAGTTGAAAATTATCGGATTAGTTGTTAATTATGGATTAGTTGATTAATATAGGATTAATTTTATTTTCGGAATAATTACTTATTTCTAATTAACATACGCAATAATTAATTCAAACAATTTACTTGATCAATTTCCTAATTAACATTATAAAACAAATACATTGAAATTTAATAGCCTAAAATAGGAAAAACCCTTTCAAATGAAAGGTAAAAACCTATAGGCAAAATCTAATCTAATAAGTGCAACTAAATTACATTTATTTCATGGATTATCACGTCTTCCATAAACGTTCCAAATGTGTTCATTAAATCATTTTTCAACCGATAATGTATTGCCTATCACGAACCTCATTTCTCTCTAGCTAGATATTGGTCCATGTTGAACGGACGTTAACTCGATAAATGAAGCTTTCTTCGTCTCTTTCAACAGGTGCGCTAGAACCAGCTTCTGTTTGCCTCCGTCTCTGCCTTGGGCGTCGCTCGATCCGATCTTCATCAAATTCTGTTGGATCTGCATAGCCTCGATATGTGTCCCTTTCATCCTCCACAATCATATTGTGCATTATTATGCAAGCCATCATTATGTTACTAAGTTTTTCTTCATCCAAGCAAGCGATGGCTTTTTAATGATCGCAAACCTAGCTTGGAGGACTCCAAAGGCTCGTTCCACATCTTTTTGACTGCGGCTTGACGTTTGGCAAACAATCGATGTTTGTCGGTTTGAGGTTGTGTGATTCCTTGAATAAATGCAGCCCAATCTGGGTAAATTGCGCGTCAGTGAGGTAGTAGCACATCTGTAGCGGTGTCCCGTTAATAAAAAAATTCAGCTGGTGGTGGGTGCCCACTCATAACGTCGTCAAAAACCGGGCTTCGATAGAGAACATTCAAGTCGTTGCACGATCCCGGTATAGCAAAAAGCATGCCAATCCATAGATCTTGGGAGCAACCGCTTCAAGGATAATAGATGCCGTCCCGCTTCTACCCTGATATTGAGCTTTCCATGCAGCCGGACAATTCTTCCATTCCCAATGCATGCATCGATACTTCCAATCATCCTGGAAACCCACGTTCAGAGTTACATGTAGAAGACGTTGTAAGTCTTCAACAGTGGGCCTTCTAAGACTGAGCACCAATTCCTTATTATCCTTCCGTAAATCTTTTAAGCATTGGTTGCAGTTGAGGCACGATATCGTAATACTCATCCGTGCAATCTGCTGCAACACCGTATGCTAACATTCTTATCGCAGCTGTGCATTTTTGTAAGGGTGACAATCCTAATTTACCCGTGGCATCAACGTCTTTATTGAAAGAACTGATCAGATGAGGTGACCGGCCGTCGATACGTACAAATACCTCCTGCCTCGATCCGAATCTCCTTCTAAAACATTGGGTGATATGTAGGGTTTGGAGCGAAGTAATCGTTGTACAAGATCGAGTTATGACTTGTTCGTCGCGATTTCTTTCAATTACACGTCTATGTTGTGGTGGTTTGTTTATCATGTTGCGTTGGTTGTGTGAAGTACTCAGAAATCATTTCCTCCATGATTTCATAACCAGGTCATTTAACTCATCCGAGTTGGAATCAGATGAGCTTGGGTTCTAGTGGTTGAGTTCATTGTGGAAGAGTCTATTTTTTAAATTCTTTGACTTGGTTCAAAATAACTAAGTGTTGTGTTTTATGTTTGAATGCCAAGCAAGTTGTGAATTTGTCTTTGTATATATTGCAATGATGAGGTGTACATGCATAATTTGATAGGTCTTTCGCATTATCTTTTAGTGCATGCATGCAAATAATAAGAGTTGAGTTGTCATGGGTCAATAAGGACATGCATCGAAGTATTATGTGTTATTCGTGCATGTATAGATCTTTTTGTGTCCCATGCAATAATGAATGATTGGCATGTGGTAGTTTTATATTTCACATGCAAAATGAATTATTGTGTGAGTGTGTAGTCTTTTCATCTGTAATGAATTTAATGAATGGCTGAGTTATGTTACCAACAATTCAATAAAGATATGACAATTGATGAAAATTGCATGAAAATTGCACATAATGGGCAGGCGAGAAGCTGAGGTTTGTCGGTAAATATGATGACCACTAAATGCAAAGTGGAAATTAAAACAATTCAATTATATGACCATTCAAATACAATCCATAATTCCCATGCAATTAATGCTAAGAGTGACTAACTAGTTAAACAATGTTTCAGCCTAAAATAGAAAAAACCCTTTCAAGAAAAGGTAAAAAACTATTGGCAAAAATTAATCTTAAACTTAACCTATCTCGTCCCACAAAAGTTCACTAAGTAATTTATCTCTTCAACTTCTCTTTTTGCAGACAAGGGTGTAGTCTTGCTTAACATAATCTGCAGCGTAGTGTACTTCATTTTTTGCTTCTCCACTACTGTTGGAGACGACGTCATCGATATCTACATCATCTTCGTCTCGTGTCTCTTCCAACTACTTTGCTGACTCCTTTGCGCTTCCTTCGCGACGGTGTTAGCTACCCCCCTAAGTTGGTGAATCGTTTTACTTCACCTTCATTGTGTCCCGTGCTCGCACAGTTTCTCACGCATGTTGGTAGGCAAACTTCTTGCCTCTTGATCGTGGAAAGTAGGTTTTCCGTCCAGCTTCATAAACGTTTTTGGATTGCTTACCACTACGCGTGACTTTTGGCTTCTTCGTAACAACCCACCACTTCATCACATCTTTGCACATTCTTCTCCAATGTGTCGTGCATCATATTCAAATTTCTCTCGGGAGCTCATTGGGCCTAGAGGCACGTGCAGCCTCGTACGAGGCAAACACCTTTTCCCACAATTGCCAAGACTTTTGGTTGGTGCTTCATGACTTGGTCCGTGCAGTGCAACATATAACAGCGATTAAAGCCTCCTCCTCACGGTGAGACCATGCCCTCTTGCTGCTTTAGCAGATGCAAGCCACTGCTCTAGACATCTTGCCTAGAACGCCGGTGAAAGGATAGCTCCTCAGCACTGCCTCTTCATCATCTTCCTCGTTGTCTTCCTCAAGAACCCAATCGTCTATTAAGCTTTCCTGGTTTGGAGTTGGAGCATCATAAGTGTTGAGTGTTGGGATCTTGATAATAAGAAAAGTTATGAGTCGAGAATTTTGAGTACTAGGAGTTTGTTCACCGAATTAACGGCAAACGAAGGGGGTTGGATAACAACATTTGGGTGTAGGATTGGTATTCTTCCCATGAGTTGAAGTAGGTACATTCTGGGAATTTCTTGGTTGTAAGGATAGTTACTCATTTTTTTGGATAATTTTTCACATTAAAACGAATTTTGGAATTTTTTGGAAGGTTTTTGAAGTGAAGCTTGAATGTATTTCAAGTGAGGGTTGGAATGTTTTTGTGGTGAAGCAAAGGCTCAGGAGTAATGATATTTTAGAATTTTTTTGGGATTTTTTATTTATTTTTTTATAATTTTATTATATTTAAACAATTTTTAAAATAATTGAATAAATTTAAATAATTGTTAAATAAGAGAATGTAAAAATGTATCTAAAATATCCAAATGGTGTCTATTTGAAGATCTTGAAAAGTTATGAATTTTGGTAATTTTTGTTTTTTTTATATTTTTTATATACACGAAATTAGCAAAATAAGAACACAATTAAATATTTGTTAAAGCACTGGCAGGGACGCGTGTCAGCCCCTCATTGGGCCGCGTCAGACCTGCCAGTGTCAGCCCATTTAATTTTTTTTTGCCTGCTTCTTGCCAAACGCAGAGTTTCGACTCCAAATTCATGTGAAGCGACGTCGTTTGTGTGTAGATTGAGGGCAAAAAAAAATTAATTTAATTCGCCATGCTGGCGGCGGGTCCCACGAGAGACTCGGCACTTGATTCGTTGCAAAGACGAGACGAGTAGGCGTCTCTTGATGATTCTTAATTCTTCCAAGATTCACCATTGTAAGCATGATTATTTTGGGTCTCTTTAAGACAAGACCAAATACAGTATGATGTAGTGCTCTAATAGAGATTAGATCACCAGAGAGATAGATGTATTATGAAAATGCCACAATTCACCAATAGCAAAACGGTAATTTAAYAAGACAACAATTTGGGCTCGGGTTTGTTCATGCTCATATCCGGATCCTCCCAAAGGCCCCCTTGTCTCTCCTCCTTCGTTTGCCCAGCGAATACCATCGTCCGATAATCTTCTCTTTCTCTCTCATCGGAGAATACCAAAATGCAGTCCATTTCCAGGAGATTAACTCATCATTCATTCAAGACCTCATCATCTTCTTCAATCTCGTCTCTCAAATCGCTTTACTCCATTTCCGATCCTCGTAATCTCTTTCTCCATTCTTCATCTCGTTTTTTTTACGGTGTCTCCCATTTCTAGGGTTTTTGATTTGTTCGATTTCGTCATTTGTGGAATGATGATGATGATGATGATAATTGTGAGATTGATTATCATTTCATTTGTGTGTGTTAGGTTATGGCTCGGATCATCCCAGGTATGGATCTACTGTCGCTGCTAAAAGCAGTGGTACCTTGATTCGAAAGGGTACTGGTGGGCGATCATCTGTTAGGTTAGTATTTTTTTCACCTTTGATTACTGTATTTGTGATTTTATGTAAGAATTTAAGTGCATTCTTTTTGTTATGAAGTTGCATTTGATTTTATTGTATGATATCATCTCTTCAAAATGTGGCTTTTATCAAAATGCAATTTCACATGATCAAAAGTATTACTTTCACTGGTTCAGTGAGTGTTCACCTTTAGGTATATACTGAATTTGTATGTAGCTGGAATTCGTGTCAGATATAAGTTGTCATTTTGTTCGAATTGGTTCAGAGCATTTATTCATATGACTCGCACGGTGAGAACAAATTACTTCTCCTTGGATACTAGTTTGAGCTACTGATAGTGGAAGTCTTGAACTGGCATAACGGTATAGCTGCCAAAAGCCCTTTTTTTTCGGTTAGCTTAGAGTGCTATTGCATTGACCAAGCCTCTAGTGACATTTCTGCTGGCATAAAGACTTAAACATGGGAGTAGGAATTTCTGATGTCTATCATTAGCGAAAGGAACTTGGGGCCTTGGGGGTGTCGACTTTCTATGTATGAATCTTCAGCTGTTGCAAAATTGTTTTATACATTTGTAATGGAGTATGGACTTTATCAAGATACAATATCTTATTCACTGGTTGCTGAAGTACTCAAGGTTTAGCTCATTTTGTTTTCCTAAAATAAAGGTTTTTATAGTATGGGAATTATTGAAAGTTGGAATCCTAAGAGATTCATCAGCTTGTATTTTTGTTTATATATGTTTTTTAGACATGAGGTACTCTTGGAGCTGAGTGGGTATAATAATTATGGAGCTAAGGCACCGATAGAAATTCCGATTACAATACGTTTGACATGGCTTGGATTTCTTGCTTGATATCTCATTGTTTGTTGCTCTTTATGTATGGTTCTCCAAAAGTAGACTAAAATTATTGGCCTCTATGAGAGAGTAATTAGGGTGTTGGGCGGCCCATGACAACCTTCATAATAATATGGTATGGAAGAAAAATGTGTGAAATTGGCATTTGGGGTCATTTTTTCACCTTATCTGGTCCTCTCATTTACTGGAAGACCACATTTCCTATTCTTTAAATCAGCTTTATTATAAAGTTGAGAAGAGGTTTTTATTAACATGCTTACATGGAATTTTTTTTTGGTTTTTGTTTTTGTTTTTTTGGGGTGGGGGGATTAGCACTAGGATAGACGCTTCAAATTCGTAATTTATCCATGTTTTTGGCTTACACAGCTCCTGAGACTGAGAAAGCAGCATAAAAGTATATAGTCCTAACTCTTTGAAAACTGCGAAGGTTGGTGATATAAGACATTGTTATGTATATATGCACAAAACATTCAGTGGAAGGTTGACTGGTTAAGTCACTTGTACGGTTGCTTATTATACCGTCAGGGCTCTGCAATTTGAATTAACATCGTAGTGATTGTTTGGTTTCTTTGGGAACTAAATTCCCTTGAGATTTCATGGGATACCTTCCCTTATATAACTCCTAGAAATTGGCTTAACTCGTTTGGATGACATGTGGGGACTCATATTTGGGAAGCTATGTGGGAATGTACATGACCAAGGGGAGGGTAGGCATATAAATTTTCTATGTCAACCAAACAAGAATCTTATTTACATATTCAAATTAATTTCCATTTCCCCTTATTTTCATGGGCAACTAAACAAAACAAAAGAAGCACTTTGTTTATTTAATTTTATTTTTTATTTTTTTGCATCTCACTTTTGTGACAACAAAGCTTTTAGTTTTAATGTCCCAAGTCTTCATACATGTAAAAGATTTTGAGGTTTATGTTTTATACCTGGCTGTTATGAAGAGGTTTTGCATAATTCTTTTAAAGTCATGTTTCCTCTCAAAAAATTGTGAATGTTTTGTCTTGCAGTGGCATTGTTGCAACCGTATTTGGAGCAACTGGGTTCCTTGGACGTTATCTTGTGCAACAACTTGGTGAGTCAAATTCCTTGTATATATGTCAGAATACATTCATGACCTCTTGTTTTTAATTGTTTTAGAGCTATCTTGTGTCAATTTTTATTTTTAAATTTTTTTTTAACAACTTCTAGCTGTGGGGTATTATGGGTAATTGATTCATAAAGTTTGAAGAATTTGTTGATTTTTTTTAATTGGTATGAGATCACAATGGAGATCTAGAACCTTGTTGAATGCCAAATTGAATAAAAGTACATTTCAACAGACCATGGCCTTGGTGACCACCAAAGGCAATATAAATCCAAGTGGCTATTATGGAGTATAGGTTAATGATTTCTGTCTTTTTTTTATTACTTTGCATCATTGTCATGATGCACAAACTTTAAAAAAGAGGAGAGAGATAGATGGAGGGAAAATAATGGAACCCATATGARGGGACCTATGTTACTCGGACTATAGGCACACATGGGTGAGTGTCTTAGTGTTTCTCTTTGGCTATTTTGTTGAAATTCTCTATGATTTTGGCCCAAACTAAAGTGTCCCAAGTGTTGTACCCATGTCTGAATGTGGAGTATCTGTCAAGGATACAACGTTCTAAAATGTACAAGGAGAGAGATGGAGAGAATGTATTGCCCTAAAAGGAAAGGATTCATGTAATTTGCAACTTGCTGTAGGCTGTAGCATGTAAAAAATATAAAAATAACAGAGAGTGGTTAATATGTGGAAGAATTGTGAGAAAATAGGCATTTTTGTGAAATAATACCCAAATGACCAACTTTTATGAAATAATACTTAATATGCTTATGGTTAATAATTAATTGATTAATAAATAGTCAACATCGTTTTTTGAGGAATGGGTTTGGATCAGTGGCTTCAACCCCACCTTTGATCCATGTGGTCAAAGGATCAAATCCTCATACCCCCTCCTCCATTATAGATGTACCCTGTCCTTGTGGCTCATTCGCATAAAAAAATCGTTTTTCCTGAATTTTTTTTGCTGGAAAATGGTTATGAGGAAAATGCTAAAATTAGGTATTATTTCACAAAAGTTGGTAATTTAGGTATTAATGCACAAAAATGCCTTGGAAAGTAAGACTTAAATGTGGAAAGTATGGTAAATGAACATAGGTAGTGAAATCATGTTTACTTCTCAGTTCTCAAACTTTCATCCCTTCTTTTTCTCTCTTGCTTTCTTTTTTCCATCCACCAAATTTCAATGCATATGTCCTCAATTTTTATCATATGATGCTTAAAGATATAGATTTTTCAATAGGAATATCTGTAATAATCTAAACCCTGTTTTGGGAGCTACATCTACACTTCTGATGTATTTGTTATTGATTACAAGTCTCAGTTATGATATTTCTCCTTGCTTCCTTCATTTGGTTCACTGTTTGCATTTTTTTTTCTTGGCAAGTCGAATCCAAGACCCATATCCATACATGGTACACCTCTTTTCAACACAGGACTTGCAGGTGTTAGGTTGAGTTAAAGTCTCACAGGCTCATAGCATTATAATTTATAAATGCCTAGTCTGGACTTTATGAAGGCTTCTTCCTGCTTTTTGTTTAGTGTACTGTTCTGGTTGTGACAACATCCTAGTTTTGCAGCTAAAATGGGGAGTCAAGTTTTGGTTCCTTTTCGAGGTTCAGAGGATTCTCCACGCCATCTTAAGCTGATGGGTGATCTTGGCCAGGTAAATTTTTCTATTGATGTTCAAGATTTTGTTTCCATGGTTCCCTAAGACAGATTCTTGATGTTTGTTATTCATTTTCCAGATTGTACCCATGAAATATGATCCGAGAGATGAAAGTTCTATAAAAGCTGTGATGGCAAAGGCTAATGTTGTAATTAATCTTATTGGTACTGTGCACTCTTCGAGTTATCTCCTCTTTTGAATTATGGTTGCCACTAGTCTAAATGTCTAACTAATATGTATTTTGGGCAGGAAGGGAGTATGAAACAAGAAATTATAGTTTTGAGGAAGTCAACCATCACATGGCTGAACAACTTGCTGCGGTTGGTATCTGTACACTTGTATTATGCCCCCCTCCCCCGGGGTTTTTCCCCCTTTGATTTTTTATTTTTTTACTTTTTTCGAGGGGAGGGGGGCATAAACAAACGCAGTTTATCTTTACACTTTGTAATTAATTGGTCAATTGGATCCTATTSTACCCCTCAATATTGAAAATTTATGGTTCRAAAGGACATGCATATGCAGYGTTGAGGGGGTTATTACACTTCTATTGAAAACAAAMGTTATACTAGCTTAGGGTTTAAATGAAACCACCCTGCACTGTCCTTCCATATGTTAGGTTGCTATCTTGTTGACAATTGAAGGTTGGGTGCTCTTTAAATGAGCTAAATATGATTTTCCCAGTGTGTCCCTCTATTGAAGCTTTATTCTATAGATAAAATCATTTAATGTGATGAAGTTCTTTCCTTTGACATGTTATGTTGTTTTTATGAAGACCTGATTACTCTCCACCATGTTTAATATACTATTTATGTGTTTATGCCTAGGTCACTTGAGACCAATCTCTGTCCTTTAAAAAAATGCAATGGATGTACTTCTGTTTATGCTAATACTTATCTTGTTATGTAGATTGCTAAGGAACATGGTGGAATAATGAGATTCATCCAAGTTTCTTGCCTTGGGGCATCTCCAAKTTCAGAATCCAGGATGCTTAAAGCTAAGGCTGCAGCAGAGGAAGGTGTTTTAAGAGAAATGCCTGAAGTAAGTCTATGGTATCCCCTAAGTMTCTTGTTTAGTTGCTTATAGCTGATTGAATGATTTTGTGACTATTTTAGTTGTGGCTGTAGTATTTACCATTTAGTATTGAGTAAGCTTATTTTTCACCTTTTGCAAAAGTTTTTGGGTTTCACTTGACTCGGTTCTGTTAACTTTTGTAGGGATACTAATATCTYAAACTTYTTATCAATGTGTATATTAGAGGTGTTTTGTTCTTGGTAGCTCTAGTTCTGGATAAATTTGCAAATTAAATAGCACTTGAGAACTTTTTAGGTCTGGCACAGGTTTTTATGCATTACAAACTACTCCGTATTAATCATGCTTTGTTGCGGTTGTTTTTCATTCTAGTGGTAGTATTCTCTGTTCATTGTTTGACGCTATGCTGCTCTTGCACATCTTTCAAGTTTGGAATTGCTGATATATTTTAGCYTTATAGTATACTGAAGTATTTGCTTCCAACTACAAATGTTTCTAGGCTCTATTTGGTTGGGCATAAAGCATTTTCAGTGTATTATTTTCATGGAAAACACAATCAAGAAATTTGATTTCCGTTTTTTTGCTTCCATTTTAAATAATGATGGAAAGACAAGGAATTGTAAAGAGAAGGGAGAGGGTAGATGAGAGGAGTAGAAAAGAGATAAGGAGATTGAAGAAAAAATGGTTTCTCTTCCTTATGAGATGAAAGTTGTTTTCAATCATTTGTGGAACTATTTTACACGTTATGAAAACTTGTTTTATACCCCATTTCATTCCAAACAATGGAAATTAGCAAATTGGGAAGATCAACTTGTTAGGAAAATGTTTCACACTACCAAAATATCTTGCAACTTGCAAACAACTGATTTTTACATTATTTAATGGAAATTAGAAAATTGTGAAGATCAACTTGTTAGGAAAATGTTTCACACTACCAAAATATCTTGCAACTTGCAAACAACTGATCTTTACATTATTTGACGGTAATAACAATTAATATTGTGAATCTGCAGGCAACTATTATGAGGCCTTCTATTATGATTGGTACAGAAGACCGGATTTTAAATATTTGGGCGCAATTTGTGAAGAAGTATAGCTTTCTTCCCTTGATTGGAGGTGGATCAACCAAGTATGTCTGGGACAGTTCTGAGCTTTGTCTTGATGCTACTTGCATATAAGATGTGTATAAGAGACAGCACACACACACTCTCCTCTCTCTCTCGCACACGGGTTTTTAAATTTTATTTATTTGAGAGGGAAGGGTAGTGAGTATTTACTGCTTGTATTTTTATTTTAATCCTTATAAATGTTTCATGTTCATAACCTATATGGCCTCTCCAGAATACAACCTGTTTTTGTGGCTGATGTTGCTGGGGCAATTGTTGCTGCTCTAAAAGATGATGCTTCTAGCATGGGAAAAACATATGAACTCGGAGGGCCAGAAATTTATACAATACACGAGCTGGTAATATTCTAAAGCTTAGTAGCGTTTCATTGCTTTAACTGGCTGGTTTTAAAACCATAGTTCTTCTCTTACAGGCRGAACTTATGTTTGAAATGATTCGAGAATGGCCTCGTTATGTCAATATTCCGGTGCCAATTGCCAAGGTAATTGACCCCTCATTAAGTTTTCTCCCTTTTTTCTTATCCTTATTGTMAAGGTTGCATTTACTTTGGTTGCTGCTATTTGATCATTATAGTGCTGCTTTATGTTTTCATWTTATTTGTATATACACTGTATTATAATTCAACTTTTTGGCACATTTTGACTTCTCCATGCCCTATAGTTTTAGGAGAATGCTGCTTCCTGTCCATTGGGTTTTATGTTAGAGCCAAGAATACGAAAGATTTATTTCAATTCAAATTGTCAAATATCTTCCAGTTGTATAAGATGGTGGTACTGTTTCAATTTGTAATTTATCTCTTTTATGTACTGACTAAGTTTGATACAATTCAGGCTATTTCTACTCCCCGAGATCTATTGATCAACAAAGTTCCATTTCCTTTACCAAGTCCAACAATTTTCAATCTGGATCAGATCCATGCTCTCAATGTTGATACAGTTGTATCAGACAAGGGTGGGTTATTTAACTTCTACGTGGTGCATATACATTTTTTTCTTCAGTTTTTTAAGTGAAAACAAAATATTGATATATCCATGTGAATATTTCACAGCTTTGACTTTTGCGGATCTTGATATTGCCCCACACAAGCTCAGGGGATATCCTGTCGAACATCTTTCATGTTACAGGAAGGGAGGGCCTCAATTCGGGTCAACTATTAGTGAAAAAGTTACACCGGAACCTTGGCAATGATTTTCCCTTATCAACTCTTTTTTCTTGCTGAAAGTCATTGCAATTCCTGATATCTTCATGATTGGCATGTGATGAATCCACATCTACCATGAATACTGATTTTTAGTCAGCTGGCGTTACTTTTTCTAGATTATTTCTCATGTGATCTTTCATCAAATATTGTAAGATGGGACAGTACGAATTGGAGTACTGARCATTTTTTGTATTGGTACTATAGGTTCTATCAGGCTTGATATGCCTGCTGTTAAGAAATCAAGTAACAAATAAAATCATGAGAATTATTCTGTTATCCAGGGTTTGTATAATCATGAGAAATGCTCTCATCGTCTGTAATTTTCGAGGCATTTGCTAGTCCAAATTGTCAATGCTCAGTTTATACTATTCAGTGATAAAGTTTTTGTTAATTATTGGAATATTTGCTAGTAGTATTCTTTCAACTTTCATCATCCATTGTTTTGCGTTGCAGTTTCGAGTTTGATTTCCATGGAATTGGCTCCAAATGTGCGATTCTAATCAACTAAAAGAATTGACATTATAGCTGTTCTGATTTACTAGGCTATTCGAGGCTTTTGTCAGGTCAGCTTCTAGTTTCAAAACACGTTTTAGTCCTTACTTCCATAATTATGGACCCGAACCTGGTAGATTATTAAGCCTGCAACTTCTACCTTAGGAATCTCTCAGCTGGGGAGTAGGGGAACTAAGTTGATCACGAGCAGAGGATTGCTTGATTTATCCTGAATTGAGTTGTTAGAAGAACTAAATCATGCTTTTGGAGTAGTGGAATAGCAGATGATTTTCTGAACAATTACACTTCAGTGCTCTTCAAGGATAAAGTTCCTATTATTGAGTGTTGATCAAGTCATTCCTAGGGAATGTTGGCTTCCTTGTAGCAGCAGAAAAGTGGACACTTAGCTTGTTCCTTCCATTTTAAGAAGCAGTCACACTTCCCATTTTGTATAATTTAACTACCAGATTTAGGGAAAGATTACACAACATGAAGAGCTTCGAACAAGTTAAGCAAGAAGATGGCGAATTGCGTGAAGATATATTAAGACTACTTCAGCACCTAATGAGTCGCYAGGAGGGCGAGCGTGTCACCTTTGATCGCGTCAATGTGGATGGAAGCAATGTGGGTGCGGTGATGAACGTGCACAAAAGCGTACCAACAGAGCTGCCAGACAGTTGTAGCATCAATATATATGTAAGCAACAATATTCAGGGTGTGAACAACTCCATTTTGGTAGGAAGTCAGGTGAAGATGGGAGAACCTGGACTTGGCATTTCATTCGGAGAAGTCTTTTTGAAGAGAAACCGGAACAAGGCGAAAACCAGTAAATTCCTTCTTCACATATTGGGGTTGACGTCTGTCTTTTTTTGTGCTGTTGCTCTTATTGTTTCTCTTCTTCTTGCACTGTTTTGTCACAGAAAAGCATGATTCATATTAGCTACTGTTCAGTATTTTTGATTGCCTGAATTCTATTACAATAGGTGATCACAACAAACTGACACAACAGTCCGTTAATAAAAAAAAAAAACCATGAATTGCTTAATCTTGAATCTGAAAGCGCCAATAGCAATCATAAACACCACGCTCACACTGAAATCCTTCAGTGTAATGATCAAGGACGAGCTCGTACAACTCATAATGTGGAAACCTGGTGGCCTGAATCTCTGACAAATCAGGGCGAGCAAGTGAAAGAAGCTGAAGCTTGCCATCCTGTCCAAATGTAAAATATGACAAATTAAGACAAAATAAGCCCTGGAAGGTTGTGTGTTTAACGACAGAGGCTTCGACAACAGGATCAGGTGGGCATATCAGCCAAGGCATCGACGAGTCCCATAGCCAAGACAACTTATTATTAGGAGATGAATTTGGAGTAAAGTTGAATTTACTCGAATTGAAGGGAACGAACACTAGTGCAACCTTAGTATAACTACATTTGCACCCTTCGTTTTCATGACACCAAGATTTCATTGTCTCCAGGGTATCTGAGAAGGAACCACAATTGACAATGAAAACGCACAGTCTTGCCTCGAAGCCTTTTCAAACTCTTACGACGGCCCTGCGTGTCTCTCGGCGAGTAATGTATTCAGTAACGTAGGGATACATATATAGCTTTAACTGCAGTGAAAGAAGTAATAATGTTGAGACGGAAGGTAAACCGGGACTATATCCAGGCCGAGGTTATTAGCCTGACAGTATTGATATGTCGTGTTAGCAGCGAGCATACAATCCCCGGATTGGTAGAGGTACAATCCGACAAGCTTACGTTTGAGTAATTGTGTCTCGAGACAGGAAAGTGTTGCCGGCAGGGTTATCGGAGTGGCTGATGCCCAAGAGGTCCTCGAGGGGCACATGCCTTTGAATATGCAACTTCTAATTCCAATCACTATTTTCATGAGTTAAGTGCAAAGTTGGGTACGACTTTGTCTAAAGTTGCAAATAGAGTACTCTAGTTGTAAAAGTTACAAGTTGAGTACTCATTGCTACTTTTGCTATTTTTTAATTATTTATTTTGTCGTAGGTTTATCAACTTCAATATTCAAAAATAAAATAATACAATAAAGCAAATTGATTATTAATTTTTTTTTATCATTGTTATTTTATGTTTTTATAACAACTGTTGATATTGTGTTGATTAATAT
>SNQN01000470.1:135822-146436 GCA_008642245.1 Bassia scoparia
ATAAAACATAAATTTTGTTTGGTATTTCCCCACAATAAGTATTTATGGCGGTATTATTTCACAAAATGCTACTTTTCCTTGGTATTTCCCCACAAAAAAATCAAATTAGAATGATATTCCGCATTGAACGTTTGATATGGGCTCAAAAAGCTAGTATCAATTGGAGAAAATTTGGGGATTGCAACACAAAGTATTTTCACATAGTTGCACAAATAAAAAAAAGGTAGGTAAAAAATAATGATCTTAAAGGATAACAATGATAATTGGATCACAGGAAATGATGATTTGAAGCAACTTGCCCGTAATTATTTTATAATTTTCTTGYCAAGTACTCATATTAGTAGCCTAACTCATGATCATAATTTAGGTAAAAATTTCCTAAGCTCTAGTGATTCAAATTCTCTTTTGTCCTATGTTTCTYAGGATGAAGTCAGGAATAATCTTTTTCGGATGGATCCTTTAAAATGTCCTGGGCCTGATGGAATACAACCGATCTTTTTTCAAAAATTTTGGGGACATCTAAAGCTTTCAATTACTGATGTGGTTAATGGTGCTTTGAGTAAGGGTAAGTTGCCTCCTGATATTAACAATTCTTATATTTGCTTAATCCCTAATAAAGATGTTCCAGAATCTATAAGTGACTTCAGGCCTTAGGTTTGTGTAATACCATTTATAAACTAATTACAAAAACTATAGCCTCGAGATTAAAGGAACTTTTGGGTGACTTGATTAATCCCTTACAATCAAGCTTCGCTAAAGGTAGYGGTATTGAACAAAATGTTATAATCATTAAGGAGATTGCTCATTTTTTCAGAAAGGCAAAGAAAAACAAGAATATGATGGCCTTAAAGATAGACTTAACCAAAGCCTTTGTTGCCCTAGAATGYGGGTTTATTAGAGAAACCTTGATTAGCTTTAATCATCCTAGGACCCTAATCAGTTTAATCATGGATTATATTTGCACACCAAACATTTCAGTTCTTTGGAATGGAGAGGTGACTGAGAGTTTCTTTCCTTCACGAGGCATACGTCAAGGATATCCTTTATCTCCTTACATTTTTGTAATGTGTATGGAAAGATCGTCTCTTCTTATTGAAAGCAGTATTAAATATAATAKGTGGAAACCCTTGAAAATATCTAGAACTGTACACATCTCGCATCTCTTTTATGCAGATGATGTGTTTCTATTTGGTAATGCGACTATTGGTAATATTAAGGTAATGAGTTCTATTCTTGATACCTTTGGAAATARGTCTGGCCTTTTTATAAATATCAAGAAGTCACTATTATTTWTACTCCTAAAATGAACCATCAAATTTGCAATGACATCAAATGTGCAGCTGAAATTAGCTCCACTACTAATTTTGGGAAATACTTGGGTGTTGAAATAAGTCCTAATAAGCTGAGAGTGAGTGATTATTTTGATTTACTGGATAAAACTTCTGAAAAAAATTAAAGGATGGCAATCAAAATTATTAAACATGGCTGGTAGAACTACGATGATTAAGTTAGTTTTGAATACTTACCCTCTTTACTCCTGCTGCAATTTGTTACCTACAGGAACAAATAAGGATAACTTGAGTAAAAAGTGTAGTGTATAGAATATATAGTTCTAAGAATATATTCTAGATACTACTGGCATACATGTTTGTAGCTATGGGGATTTGGGAGATTAGGTATCAGAGCTAAAAAATGGAATTTATGCTTCAGGATACTGGTTGGAAAATCTAACTGAACCTAATAAACTGTGGTGAGAAGTTCTGAGAGACAGTAATAAAACGTTCAAATTGATGATTGGTCGTCAAATTTAATGCTTCACATTATGGAAAGATTATTGAATGGAGAACATTGTTTCAAAAAGGGGTCTAGTAGGATGAGGAGATGGTTTGATACTTCTTATGGTATATCATGGGGTTGGTAATGCCTCCCTTTACCAGGTAATTCTAAGGGATGTTCCCTGATAGAATTGCTCTTGAGGTTGCACACATGTTTCAAAGTACTTGGGTCTAGATACATTAAAGACTTCTCCCTCCCTTAATCCGTTAATCAATTGCAAACACCCTTCCAACTTCTCTATCTGTTCAGATTTTACAAATGGTCTCTCACAAGGATGGGAATTTTGTATCAGAAAGTTTGTATATAATGTGAATATGTATGTAATCGAGCATATGAATGGTTATCCATTTAATAATTGGAAAATGTATGGAAATTAAAAGTTCCTTACAATATTGGACTGTTTATTGGAACATGTCCATTCATATCTTCTGTTACGGGAAGTGTTGGGGAAGAAACATTCCAAATTTTGATTGCACCTATGTGATGTGCAGGGGAAGTTGCATCCATCTCCACTTTCTCGTGATTGTGAATTCAACTTTTATGTTTTGTGGTCTATGGTTTTGTAAAATGATCTTTGAGCAAACAGAATTAATACAATAATTATCATTGCAATACGTTGGAATGTTGGTAGTTCATTATGAAACAAGATGAGAGTGACAAAGGCAGTATTTGCAATCTCTGTGGACTATTTGGAAAGAAAGTAGTGCGTTTTTTATGGGCGAAAATGAGACGCAGTAAATTTGTTTTTACAGCTTTACTCGGATTATTTGGCTACATCTTCTATTTGAGCTTAATCAGTGCGAAGATCCATGAATACTAAAGAAATGGAAGGCACAAAGTCGGATATGTTGAAGCTTAACATTGATGGAAGCTTAGAAGAGAACAACTGGAATGAGAGTGGGGTGGTGGTTATCAGGGGTGAGTATTGGAGATGGATTGTGGGTTCTCTGTGAGGTTCAAAGCCATTTTCTCTTGCACGTGAGTGTGATGCTTTCGGAGCTTAAAAGATTGCGAAGAAAGGAAATACATGATTGAGATAGATGCGATGAAGAATGTAAGATTCTGGAGAATGCGCTGCTATCTTCACAGACTCTCTGTTGGATATTTGTTGCGCATCGCTCAAAACCATGAGACAACACTTGGTTAATTAAGATGAGGTACGGATTCAACCCTTGCTTCATATGCTCATTCAAATGATCTATGATAAGGAGATTCATGGATGTTCCAGTGTTTCTTGCACACATCAGCTATGGGATTGGCCACATTGAAGCCAAATATATCTAGCAGTATGGACTAGTCTTTAATCGCTCCTCTTTAGCTACATAGGTCTTATTGTAATTTAGGTGCGAGGTCATCTAGGACTTACTTTGGGCTTCGAAAACTTCTCACCAGAAAATAGGAGATGTTGCTTAGTTTTGGAGTTTTCATGTTCTTGAACTTTCTGTATTCGATTCAAGGCCCAGCTTATAAGATTGGCTTGTGGTATATATAATAATAAATAACTCTTTAGAGTGTAAAAATATCCTGCATTTTACAAAAAAAATGATCGTGTTGAATTTAGACATTAGGTACATTACAGGTCAATTTTTTTTCCGAAGGCCATACTATAACTTCCAACTTTTTATATAACAATGTTTCAATACATGAACTAGAAAAAAGTTCAAAATATACTGGAAATGTATAATGAAAGGGAAAAAAATAAGTAAAATATGACAACATTCATTTATTGTAGAAATCCTAATTAGGAATGAATCCCGGTCACGCAATAATAGCAACAATTTCCTAAAAATGGTGTACGTAAAAAGCAACACTTCTATTTTCTATGTTGAAAAGTTTTTAATAATAAATTACACACTACCATTCTATATCTAAACAAGACATAAAATACTTAAATCAATTCAGTTTACCTAACTGCATTATTCAAACCAATTAAAACCAAACTTTCATCGGAAACATTCATCTCCCAAATAAAGAACTCAAATCAACCCCAAATAAATTTACCACTACTTTCACTCCTCGTCTCTTCAAACCTAAAGTCTCTTGAGCCACCACACCTCATTGGCACCACTACAAACGCGCCCCACGACGAACCACACTGCGAGCACACAGCCGCACCAAAAGCAGCAATAGCACAACATAGTCGTACACCTCACTGCAGCAAACGAGCCGACACCCATCCACAAGCGGCCATTGCTTTCTCTCTTTTCTCTTCTCATCTTCGAGGACCACTCTTCTCTTTCTCTTGCGAGTACCCACGCTTCTTCTCTCTCTTCGATTATACCATCATCGCCCCCTGGCGTGTCGGCACCACATCGAAACCATCACCCACCACAAGCGAAACACATCCCAAGCCTCGCTACAGGATCAAATCTCAATGCTTAACATGGTGGTGGTTTCGAGTTGTGGAGGGGTTAGTTTCGACTGGGTGTGGTGGTGGTTCGTGAGCAAGGTCGATTGTGGTTGGGTGGTGCAGTGGCAGCAAGGTGGTCGAGTGGTTGGGTGGTGCTGTGGCAACGTGAGTGGTGGTGGTGTGGTTGTTTCCCTTGTTTCCTCTAAGGGTAAAATAGTCTTTTCATACACTTAATMACAATTACCTTATTTCCAAAGTTAAGCGTCACTAATACGAGTTTTGCTATTTTTGCGTGACGGAGGGAGTACATGTACCAAACAAAAGGAAAATGAGTGAATCATATTTGTTTTCATTACATTAACTAATAAGAATAAGACTTATTGTTATCCATTCCACTCCTTGTCCAAATCTTTTTCACTCCGTTTACCTTATTTATACCAAACACCTCCTTAAGGGGTTTAAAGGAGGAGGTAGTCTTACTCTTAGACTATATGGTGACTGGTGAGTCTTTGTAGTTAGCCATACTTTAGTATGAGTGTATTTGCTGGTGTCAAAGTGAGCTTCTTTTATGTATTCTAGCCAATGTATAAATTGTATTAATTCAATGATTAATGAAAAGTTATGTTCTGCTGTCTAGTAGTTGGTGCCTCACACCCAAGCCCCCAAATTTCTTAGCAACACACACATCTTGTCAAGCAACCTTGCCTGGTTTGGAGCTATTATATATCCCATGCCAAAAATAAGACATGCAGACTTGATTAATTCGAAGAATAATAGCACCAGGAAGCAAGAAGATCTGAGCTCAATAGGTAGAAATACTCATGAGCACAACATTGACTAACTGAAGCCGAGCAGCAAAGGACAAGTGCCTAGAAGACCTCAGCACACATTTTCTCAACAATGATGTCACAATCAGCAGCCTTAAGATGCCTTGAACACATGTGAACCCCCAAATTTATAAAAGGGAGAGAGCCAAGTTGGAAACCAGAAAGATCAACAAGGTCCCGAAGTTCAGACTTGGGAATCCCCGCATGGTAGATGGCACATTTAGCAGGGTTAAAACGCAATCCAGAAGTATCAGAAAAATTTTGAGAGCACTCAACATACATTTGACAGAAGCATAGRCCCCCTTAGATAAAACAAGAAGGTCATCCGCAAAAGCCAAATGGTTCAGCTTCATAGACTTGCATTGAGGGTGAAAAGTAAACTCCTTCAAATCCCCAATATAGCATAAGATTCTAGAGCAGTACTCCATACAAAGAGTGAATAGTAAAGGAGACAAGGGGTCTCCTTGTCTCAAACCTCTTTTAGGATAGATGAGAGGAGAAGGGCTCCTAGGCCATTCACCAACAAGGCATAAGCAGGAGAGGTGACACAAGCCACAACAAGGGAKACAAAGTGAGAAGGGAAGCCAAAATAGGTTAGAACCTCCTCGAGAAAGTCTCAATTCATAGTATCATAGGCTTTCCTAACATCTAGTTTGAGTAAGCAACTAGGTTTCTTTTGAGGAGTATATCTCTTGATAATGTCCTGACAAACTAAAATATTGTGCATAATGCTCCTCCTAGCCACAAAACCTCCTTGATTCAAGGCCACAATATCAGGGAGTACTAATTTGAGCTTAGAACACAAAATTCTTAGAGATAACATTATATTAGTGAAATAACAAGAAATAGGTCTGAGTCCACTACCACATTCAGGTACTACTAGTACGCTTGAACTAGTCAGCGAGTAATACCAGACAAGTCTCCTTTATACAACTTTGCAAGTCAGTTGAAAAAATAGTCTGGAATACTAGCTGATCAGCATCAGAGGCCAAACATAATATCGCCTAGCTTGATTATAAGAAAAAGCTATTATAGACCAACCTTAACGACTGGTCTTTGTTACTGTTCAGTGGGATAGAGAACAATGAACTTTTAACATCCTTCAGAGTAAACTAACATTTCAAAAGTTTGCTAGAAATCAGTAAGCTAGGCCGGCCAACTTCAGCTAACATTCAGATTGACTACGGCTTCCTATTGGCACAGAGAATCACCAGCAAACAAATCGGTATAGAAAGCTCAAGTGAAGAATTGTGTACTGTTTATATGTCTGCAAATCACTAACAGACCATCAACGCATGCTCTTCTTAATTTATGTAATGAGCATATTCTCTTCTCCGCTTATAACTGCTTATGAGGAATTAGAAAATTCTTCATCCTCATACTAATTCCACTGATTTTAGCTTATTTGTTGAGTTCTGAAATCAGGCTTTGCAATGAAAATGTGATGTATCTACAAGCAACTATTCTCGTCTCCATACTAGATCAACTCCTACATCCTAGTATTCAAAGTAGGTGGCTTGCCTCGAACATCAAGGAACTCCGATAATGCTCAGTCACTCAAGCCTGCCAAATCAAACAACCCTTCTGGCCCAATGCCTTAATAAGCTGTTTCATTACGTTGAGTTTTTGTGGGTCACTTGGAACATTCTACAATCCTTATGTGGCTAATTGTCATCACTTCCGTTCAAAAGAGCCTATACTTCTACAGCTCAGACCAAGGGTTGAAAATCGAAAGGGCCTACTTTTGCCCTTGTTGATTAATAAAACTCTCATTCAGAAGCTGGAGAGTGATCACCAAAATCTCTTCAGGTCGGAAGATGCACCTCCAAAGACGATAACTCATCAAACTCCAGCAATGATTTCCACGAGAACCGATTAAGTCTTAGAGAAAACTCTCTGGTCCGACATCCTGACTATTGACGCATGTAAGAAAGTCTCCTGGCTAGAAACGCATCAAGTCCTTGCAAACCACAATAATGCAACAATCTCCTCATTAGGGCTATAGCTCAGAATCTTTACTCTAGTACGGCTGAACTAGGCTATTCACCGCAGTACATTAAAGCATTAAAGTCCCGTCCCCGCCTCCGCCAATCTATGGCCAACGTATCTTCATAGTATAACAGCAAAATATTGGGCAAGCCGGCCTCCAAAAGACAGCCGCCTTATTAGCAGCGCTCATAAGCCATAGCACAAAAGAACAGCATAAAAGAGACAGACCATCAGTTCAATTCAGCTATGAAGTGTATGAGGCAACAATAGAAGAAGGGTAATAAGACAGTTGATAAGAATAGTTCCACGCAATATAATCCTCCCATTGTAATGATGACCTGATTTATGGATGTAAAGCAACAGCGAATCCGAGCACAATGTTCTAAGAAGTAATAGGTACCTAGCATGTGTCTTTTCACCCTCGGCGTTCGTTTCGAAGGAGATAAAAAGGCAGGTTTACATTTTTGGGAGTGATGTAATGTCTTACTGCAGCGTTCGCTTTTAGCCATACGGTGTGATTAGTGCCCTTGTTGTCGACAGCATCACATACTGATCTATCACTGGCGCCAGGGAAGGCACCCCCTGCGCACCACCATCATCAATTGCAGTCACATCAAATCAAATCTGTAAGAAGTTGAAAGAATTGGACTGAACAGCTCAAATTTCCCTTGCCCTAAACCACCATTAGGACGTTTCCCTCCTTGATGGTCTGGAAATCATCCTAAGGGAGGCTTGCAACCTCCAACACTAGACATTATCACCATGGGATACATGCTTCCACTGCTTCCTGCCTCACCCTTATGGAAACTCTCAGTCCATGCCCAAATCCTTGACTTGAGATTGGCTTCCACTCATAGCTAATAGCTTGAGTAGCTAAAATCCCTTTTCATTGATAAATTCAATCTCGTTGGAACCTGATTCACCTCTACCTCAATCATAAACTCTAGCAAACTGCAACTCTCCTCTTTTGGGTAATCACATCAACTTAACAGGAGACACAATCATAGACGCAAGCTTAGTCAGGCATAGCATCACACCCATCTACTCCAAATCCAACTGATGGAAAACATACCGACAATATGGGATGAGTTCTTGAGAACAACCCTTCTTCAAACCATATCACAAATAAAGGTTTAGAATCGAAAGAACACATGTCCACTATCCGATAATGAAGGTTTGCCCGAAGTACTCAAGAGAGGGTGAATTGTTGCTTATTAAAAATTTCGATGTGTACTTTTAAGGTAGAGTAAGACCGAATGTGCGACTGGTCTCCACGGAAAAACTAAGTGGACATGTATAAAGCGAGATTTACGTGTATGGAGACAAGTCCGTAATAATGCATAATAAATAAACCCACTTGAACATACTGCTAAACCTGATGGTTCGTCCCACGAATCTGGCTACTACACTCCTCACCATAACGTCAGTCAACTTTATTAAATGCTACTCAGCCTGAAATAACACTTAAAGCAACATCTAGCATCACTGTCACAAAACGCTACGTGAACACTAACCGACACATACAATTGTGCACCCACGTTACCTTCCAACTTCACTCAAGTGCTATTTGCTAATGTTCGCACTGAAACTCACACAAGCACTTTGCTAACTAGGACTGTAAGCCTATCAATTAGCGTAACCCCAATCTACCACCCCTTCGTTGGAATTCAATATAAGGAATTCTCTCAATTACTCACTCACTTGAGTTTACAAGACGTATTTGATCTTCAAATGTGTGCACTCTTGTTAACAATAGCTTGCTTGTATTAGGCTTTGGACTTTTCTCTTTCTTTCTTTCTCTTCAAAAATACACCTTTTAAGAATCGTGGAAGAAGTGGTTATTTATTCTATATGCATGAAATTTTATAGCAAAGGCCAGCATACAAGTGATGCAAACCTAGAATATAAGAGATAAATAAAGATATAATCTATCTTCTTAATATTTTAGGAAGTTCCATAAGATATTTCCATACTTAGATATATAATACTCTTATGTTATTAATTGCATCTCAAATATTACCAATATATCCAACATATATTCCACCAGATCATCTTTTGAATTCCCATAAAATCTGTTTTAAAGAAAACTTCCCAAAAAAATTTTTAAGAAACTTTCCAAAAATCTTTTCTTGCTCGACAAGATGATCCGCGTTGTGAGAACAGTAACAACTGTTCTCCACTGGTTTAAGTCAAATCAACCAACCAACTGGTTTAGTTTGCCTATCAACTGCTAAGAGAAAAGTTCGAAGGCCCAATGCCATCAACCAATAATACAAAAGCACGCACAAACACATTCATGCACTTAATACAAACAAGAAGACTTATTCAATCCTAGAACTAATCTTCAATGTTCTTCAAACTTCTCAAAGCTTTCCTTGATCTCAATATAGACTTGACTCTTCTCGAGTCTTCCTGAAAGGCTTTCTACCTTCAATATTGGAATTCCCTGTATGCCAAACACATATAGCAATTGCACAATATAACTTGTTAGCAATACATGTCACTATCTTTCAATGTGACCAAAACAGATCTCAGCTGTTCAACAGCTGTATCATCAACCAACTGTACCTGTTCTTGCAACTGTTTGTCATCACTCAAAACACTAGGAACCTCAACACATAACTTTCAGGCAATCAGCAATAGCAGCAGATCGAACAAGGAATAAACCATGACCAAGCGACACAACTTTCTCAATRCCATAAGACTTCCAAATACGACGCAAAAATCCATCAATAACTTTCAATGGAGGATTAACCCCAATGACATAGCACACATRAMATTGCCAATAGGTAAATTCATCTTGAATATCACATAATTCAATTTTAACAGGCGATTTACGTGAAGAAAAAGACTCCCCTGTTTTGGCAACAACACCTCCAGAGAATTGAACATATTCATCCATGGATTAGCCTTCTTCACAGTATCCGAGTGATGTTTCAACTCCCACAATGAAGATCGAGGAGTAAGAACATCATTTTTAGAATAATCTCCAACACCCTCTTCATCAGCTGGGTATGGAATTTCCAGGCTTTAAGCAACGAAAAAGGTTATTTAGCAACAATCGAAAAATCCCCAAGTTCATATGAAGATTTCGATGGTTTCTGAGAATATTTTGGCACCGATTGCGTGGATTTAGCCGGTTTTTGAGTTCTTTCCATGGCGTCTCACCAAGCTCAGAGAGAGAGAGAGAGAGAGAGAGAGAGAGAGGGAGGGAGGGAGAAAACACAAAAGGACTATGAGTGTGACATTTTCTTTCTTATTATTAATTTTGATTAATGTAGTACATTGAAATTCGCTTTGCTTTTGGTTTTCAATCAGGTAAATTCATTTGTTTTCAATTGTATTTGACTTATCACAATCTTTTTAATAGTAATTGTCAATGCTAAGACTGTGGGTTTTYACCATTAGCTCATGAATCGATTCAAGGCTACTAGTCRAAAACATAGTCTAAGATTACTCAATGTCTCTAGTCCAATTCATGGTTTGGTTCAATTCATAGGTCACATTCAAGTCGAATCTAGGCGCTTCAAAACCGACTTAGGACTAATCTAGGCCTATTCCAAGTCAAGCACAAATTTAAGGACCTTAAAACTCAACTAGGCCCTTTCTATT
>SNQN01000471.1:0-37374 GCA_008642245.1 Bassia scoparia
TGCCCGACACGGCTCAATCCTTTGGTGGACCCGATAGTTATCGTGCTAGCATATAGAGCAGAAGAGTTTTACACTGTGTCATATACTAAATAAGGAGCGGGTACGTCGATAGGGGTTATGTTTACACAATATGTCATTCGATAATTCACCATTAACATAAGAGCAACCAGGAGTTTAAGATTCAGTAACTGTTTGCATAAATTATTGCCTTAGAGGCATCTCGATATGTCGAACTTTATCATCCCTAATATGAGACCAAGCAGTTTCGCCGCTGTCGTACTATCAAATAGGGGCCAAGTCGTGAGAATACAAACTGTCATGCTCTGCCTATTAGCTTAAAACGCGCTGCACGCGATAGGGCTTTCCTAGATAACATCAATATAAATTATCCACGCAAAATCTCAGACGGTCAACATTATGAAAAAAGAAAGCGACGCGATATAAGGACACTTATTGCGTGCATATTCATTAATATGTCCACATGTGCAACGCATTAGGGTCGGGATGCAGGTGCTCTTACAGAGGTCTCCTTTTTGGTTGAGATAGTGGAGGACTTTGACCAATCCTATGGCTTGCCACTAAGTGCTGGACCATATATCGAATTTGGTATATTTCCACATTATGAGGTCAGTTCCGTCTATGATATGGAGCTAAAACTTGATGTGTGAAACTATGGTCATTCAAAGATTACGCTTTAGAAAAACATTGAAAAATTCATTCCCCTTCCTATATTGGTTTCGTTTGTTGCCTACATGGTCAATTGTGGTTTTCACGTCCATATCTTATTCCATCCTAACAACAACTGGCCTTCCATACTAGTTAACGCGGGTTCGATCTTGGGTCATTAAATCTGACATCCACTAAATTTTCTTATGGCGAGTTGTTCGGAGACAACAGGCTAAAAGAACACCTACCCTTGATATCCTTGCTTCTTGAGTCATACTCATCAACGTGTTCCTGATTTCAAATGACCTACTTCGCCAAATAGAACGTCCTTCTGAGAGCAATTCAAGTATTGATAGAAATGAAGGGGCTATCAATACTACATTCATTATGTCAATATCCACAACTATTAGAAGCTTACGACAAGAAAGCCTCTGGATTTCTTGTCTGACAGGTTTCAGGAGGCACTTATCTGTACGCCACGTCGCAAAATATGAGAAAACAGGATCATGACCACCTATATCATTGCGAGTAATCATGCTATTAGGTAGCCGGTATATTGCGGATTGTATAGCTTCGTCACATAAAATCACCTCGCATCACCACTTGATACCCAATAGAAGTTGCAAGGTTGCATAATCGAGCATGATTGAGAACCGAGTCCTCCCTGCAGCATCGTTTGAAAGGCTGTAGTTAGGAGAATAGTGGAACGATCAATGTTATAGCAAGGCTATGAAATCCCTATCTTTGATAGGCGCTTATGGGGTATCAGATTGCAGATAAGAGATAATACACACATACATGGGAGAATGCTCAATCATGGCAAATTTGCATCAATACAAAGCAAAAGATCTGTATGGGTTGTGTAGGCATTGGATTCCTACTTTTAAGTAAAGACCATATGTGCCGTTTTGAGATGCGGGGGTAATTCTGTAATGGTAACTCTACCCGGAAGTTGTCTCTCATCATTTTCACACACAGTTTATGGAGAAGTTTTGATTTTTCTCGACCTATAAGAATACAAAGATCAAGATATTATAGGAATGGAAGTGGCGACAGTTTCATAGGATTGTGACCCGGTGTCTCATAAGAGTACTTCAGCCATGTAATGGTGAGTTCCCGAGCTGTTCAACCTTACCGGGCATGATCACACTTTGTTTGTTTAAGGTGGCCTGACACGCGCACTGATGAAGGGAAGTCAAATTACAAAATATTCCCTTCTCAACTACTTCAGTTATTAATCAGCAATTGGAGTTGCGGTCACTCCTATCCGCTAGCTCGAGGCTGCTTATCCACGATCAGAAATTCACCCTCAAAATCGATTGAAGATCCAACCGTGCATGGAGTGACTTCCACTAATACCTCCAGTAGTGAAATCGGCTCGCTTCCACATGAGATGAAGGTTTCCCAGGAATTTTAGATAGCAATGGTTTGTGGTCATTGCAGTTCATTGATGGCTCAGCCAGGATGGTACGAGTTTGGAGGAGATTGTAGTGGAGAGAGGCTCATTTTTCTAATTTTAGGTACGGAAAGTAAGAATTATGAGAACTAAACCAATAGTGAATTGATAGAAAAATATGCTAGCAGAAATGCTGAATAAGGTTGTTTTGTTGTTAAGCTTAGAAGAATAAAGATTTTGAGTAGGGATATAGGAAAGGATCGATATAGATCATAATGAATATCTCTTCGGAGGGCTAAACAACTTATAAGTGTCTAACATTAACGAAATAAGATAAGCGAGGTTTATGAACGAAATGTCAGTGATCATTAATGATGATTTGTATGTGTCATTGAAACAGAGAATTTAGTATGTTTAATGACCGTATTTATGCACGTATAAGCTCTAATGTTCTGAAAAATTAATCATATTGTCAAATTGATTCTGAAAATGTTATTTTCATGTGATATTATTTTGTAACACAGGGAATGAATTGATGATCTCGACATGAAATCTGTATCCAAATCAAGGTTATTGTCTTATCTGAGATAGTTTATCTGACAAGTGGATATATTACCTGTATAAAGCGGGATTTCTGATATGAAGGTTATCTAAAATTTACGGCCAAACTCCCACAAGTTATCGTATGTTTTCTGAAAATATCTACACTTGCAATAATACCAGGAGTTAATCTCTTCTATGATATTATGTTGAATGCTGATGTGCGTCCGCATCATGTGGTCCAAATGTTAGGACATCAAATTTAAAGAACGCACAGAAACAATTGCTTTTTAATGCCCAATCAACTACAGAGTATACTGCAAATTGATTTCCTTTTTATGATCTCTAGACGTGTTACTCTTGATTTCGAGAGAGCATTTGAACATTGCACTACATTCTATTGACTGACAAATATGGACATTTATACTTATTGAGTTAAAATGATGTTTTAGATCAAATGCGAAATCATGCATTTAATATGAAGTAGAATATTTCAAATAATGTAGAATCGTAAAAGAATTAGTTTATAAGATAAATGAAAAAGGGTATCCTTAAAGCCAAAATTATCTGGTATCTATTAGATCTTTACCGTAAAACAGGACACATGTGAATATAACTACAAACATACTATGATAACAATTAATCAAGAATCATCGAAATTGAAGTTAACAAATCAGATTACAAGACAATTAGAGCTAATAATGTATACTGAAATCATTAACTAATCAAATGGACGAAAAGCATAATATTATCCTAATAATAATGAGGTAAAGCTCTAAATAGTGATATTAAACTATTTCCATAGATATAGTATAGTATTCGTGAATCGTCATGGGGAGCCATATCAATCTCCTTGTCGGAAACAACGGTCTGAGATAAAAGAGCAGTCCCATGTCCTTACCTTCTTCTTGGCAGATTTTCACACTTCGATAATGAAGTTCATGAATCATCAAACTCTCCAGTTGGTTTCATCGAATATGGGGCGTCTTGACCAATGGAGCTTCTATACAGTAACAAACTCGCACGAGAAAACATTACCATCACAAGTCTGAATGGAACACCCTGAGTTATCGACTATTGAGTATCGGGTTTATTCACATTCCTTCGAAAAAAATATAATACCTTTTTATTCAGCATGTTAATTAGCACTTAACTGCTGCTAATAATGATAATCTGGATTATAATGTTTAGAGGAATCTCTTTTTGTAATAGGAGATCAGAATATTTGGGGTATTATGACAGAGAATAACAGTCAGACTGTAAACACTAATAGAAGAACACTAAACTTTAACAAGTCATGTTTGGGGAAGTGTCTTGAATGGGACGACCACGGAGACTTCAACAATAGATGCCCAAGTCGATATGTCTAAAAAGGTGAATGAGTACCTCGTTCATGGTTGGACTCCCAACGCATCGGCTGTTTCATGTGATACCATACAGTTCATCCGGGGAGATGAATGAACCAATGAAATCCCCACCGGGCACATACTGTGCTACAAACCTATTCAACCAGAAGGTGCCTGAAGGCAAGGGGCACAAGACTACTTAGTAGACTGTCGAGCAGGAGATTATCTCCACGAGTTCTGAGGGTAAGGTGTAAGATAGATTAGGCATCGATCCCTTTTAAAGTATGGACCACATTAAACTCTAGTTATTTTGGATTTGGTCAGCTAGTATGACAGAACAATAATGTTGTTACAAACAAGAGACTTGTTCTTAGCCGTTTATGACAACTACACCACGCAGGCATTTTGGTTGCACACGATAATTACTTTCGCTCTTACAGCTTACTTAGTCATACGCACACACTCGATCTCCGATAAGAGTCTGTCACTACTAGGCTCATAAGGCATCTTTAGTATGATGATATTATACATTTTTTCTATGCAATTAAAAGATGTGACAATGGAAATTTGCTAACCTATTTGAGCTTTAGTTGGGTGCACTATGGGACGATGAAATATGATCATTCGTCATATGTATGTTTGTAATGGAGATTATGTATGTGGTGTTGATGGACTTGGGTCATGCAATCATGCACAATTTAAAAAAGAATTTAACTGTCTAACAATAAAATGTAATTAATAATAGTCTATAGCACAGCAAAGGATAGTATAACGTATATAATTCAGGGCATAAGATGAAAAAAATGAGATAAAAAAGATATTTTGCATGCTCACACAGCAGATAAGAAAGCTACAAATACATATAAGGAAACTCATAAGCATAAGACAATAAGAGAGATCATAACGAAGCACATTGTAAGAGGTAAATAGCTAACTGTGGGTATCGCTTGTTAAATATTAAAATGAAAGCGACGGATACAGGTAGGATACATAGAGTCATAATTAAATTAGCCTTGCATATAAACGAACGATCGATCATAATTATAGTACTGAATCTGGTAATCATATATGTGAGGGGTTCATTAGTCATCCAGTCACTTCCTCGGTATATGTCGCCCTTATTCTCTACAGTGAAATAAAGCGGTTCCCATTCAAATGTATGAACCACAGTTTGCTGTTATTGGTTTCTACGCTCTTAAGATGATGCTTTCGCTATGAGGTCATATAAGGGACCTTACACGTAATCCCTAAGTAAGAGTTACCAATGTCTTAGTCGAACGATCAACCTAGTTTCAGACGTCATTATCTCGTACTGAATATCTCCTATCTGTGCTACATATTTCATAGGTAATTTATTAGAACCTATTGTTCAAAACCTTCCCTTACAGTTCTGGGTGGTTTTTCTTATTACATTAATCCTCATAGTTACATTATTGACTTAGAACATTGTCAGTTGGCAGACCTTGGCAACTAGGAATAAGAATACTAATTGAGGGATATGGACTTGAGTATATCCATACATTATAAATGGATCATGGATAATAGCTAAACACGATACTTAAAAGTTTTAGTAATACATAAAATAGTGGATCAGAAAATTTCAATGTATGTTAAGCTATAAGCTCATATAAATTTCCAAGTTCATCACTAGCTATAGAACTAAGCTTTTAAGACGAAATTTTCACTAATCATAGAATGGTGATCTATTCAAAGGTCTCGAGAGTAGTTAAGTCACTACTTGTGTTATAAGTTTCGTTGTGGTCCAGCTATGGTTACTATCGGCCGTTAAGGGGCCCCTTCCGGCCGTAATCTAATAGCACATATTGAAAGTAGATTCATAAGGTACTGAGTAATTTAAATTGCACCATGTCTGTCTGACTCCCACCACAACTATATTATACTAACTAATTAACACTAGGCATTCGCGCACAACCGAGACGTATATGGTCACCATGTTAACGTTAATACGTTTTTCATTGGTTCATCATAAGGAGACGGCCATATCGATATACTATTAGAGCTACTCTATAGGGGAACTTATAAATTGTGTAAATATCGGTTGGGATGTATTTGTTTGGTAAAGTATATGATAATATAGACATAACATTAAATTATATTAAAATCTATCTTTATATCTATATTTACCACATTTTGGAGTGAACACACATTGCTCTAAAATAGACAAACAACCTTTGTCAATGCACTAGCAGACTAACTTAAGTACTCTGCGTTACTGTTACATTATAAGCTTAAAAATACAAAATATGGCAGACACTCATAGTAAAACTGGTACACCAAAATGTCAGATTGAGACTTATCAATAAAGGCCATGATTGAATTGTTACTTTTGAGTAGAAAGACAATTTAGCAATGGATCATTGTTATCATTCCATTCATTGAATGTTCTAGGAACCAACGACGGGCCACTTATACACTCAAAACTTCATTTCTATGACATCTTCATACGCCACCATATAACATTTTGAAAAAGCGATGGAGTTCACACGCATACTAGAATATATGTGGCATAAGAGCATTGCACAATTTATATAAAGCAATGGTATATATTTAGTATTATATACAACTATTTGTCTTTGATAAAAGAAAACTTAATTAGAACGAGAAAGAGCTGTAGCATCAGTGTGGCACTTGTGGCCACTAATAGCCAGTCACTATACCGGGCAACAATTAAGTACCATTCATGGAATTGGGAAATCAGTTCAATTCAAACACGATACATATATCTTCACATGGAATTGGGGGACTGAACTATCAATTCACACTAAGCCGTCTGGTTCTTCATTCAATTCAATTCAGCCGTCCATTGAATTGTATCTGTCAAATTTCCAGATATCTTTAAATTAGCATATCAATTGATATGCAATATGCTATTCGACCACTACTACCACTCATATTTTGGTGAACTGGGGAATTCAATTACGAAATGAAAGAATCGACAAATATAGTATACAAGCATACCATACATAGGACACATCAGCAACATGTCAGCCAATCTAAAGTTAATTACTAATCGAGATGACAAACAATCCTAACATTAGGCATATTAATTGCAGTTGATAACAGATTTATTATGTGACATAAACATCGAAGTATAGGAAATCCTTTCACTAGAGCAATAGATATCATATAACCAAACTGAGGAATAATTGGAGGAATTCAATCACTACATTATGACTAAGAAGGTAGGTAACTGAACTTCCTTCAATATTCATAAGTAATAGTTTGCTTAACAGTAATAGGAATTGTCTTGAAGATCAAGACACACGAGCCTCGATTGCAATACAATGCCTCTGCTCTGGAAGCCTCTTTGCTGACATAGTCTAGAACCAGGATATGGGACAAGGATTCTTCCACTGAAATATAACAAAAGTTTTGCCATTCAATCATATTGTAATATATGTGACAAGAGTATTTATCTCGCTAATTATAATAAAAAAAAAACACCTGAAGTAAAGAGAAGGTACATATACTGGATGACAATGTAACAAGGAGCGGTAGTTGTTAAACAAAATATATATATTGAAGTCATTTCTTTCCCATTAAAGGCCTGTTTGGAATGGGGTACGTATTAAGGGGTAATAAAGAGTCAATCTAAGAAGAAACAGGGGGTTGAGAGTGGTGAAAAAAGGGATAATGCATTATTGTGTGATAAGAAGAAGAAGTATGGAGTAACTATGACCCCAAATGAGGGTAATCTATTACCTGTTGTGGAGATGGGTAACTATTAACCCACATATGAGGATAATATAGTTCCCCTCTATCTTCCATTTCCCTCCCACCAACACCACTTTATCCTCTCCACCACCACTCCATAGTCCATCCCCTTCGTCAACATCTTTAAACACCTTATTTTTCACAAGTTTGACTTTTATTACCCCTAAACGCATTAACCCCATTCCAAGGTGGGGCCAATATGTAAATGTTGTTTTTTCCAAAATATAACACGAAGTAATGTATTGATCTAWCCCCYTGTCACATTCTATATATACATATATGTACTTGGACAGATTAAACAGTGATCACAAAGATGGGATACATGGTAAACTTTCAACATTCATCTATGTTTCAATCTTCCAGCAGAAAAAACATAATTCTTGGTCGCTCATAAGTGTTTATCGCAATTAAACGCTTGTCACAAAATAATAAGCAACATTTGACTATTGTGGCGAAAAGTAAAGTATATAAATTTTAATCTCGTCATTTCAGCAAAAAAAAAAAAAAAAAAGAATTTCTAACTTTACCAAATACTACAATATTTGAGCAAAACTATCGCTACATAATTATTGAATTATGCCCTTTCTGCAACCAAATTTTAGTCAATAAGGTCTAATCTCTATATTAAGTAAAACGAAGCAACAATCAACATGATTAAACTGAAGCTTGAGGATTAGCAACAATCAACATAACTTCAATAGAATTAGCAAGCAAAAATGAAGCGACAATCAACAATCACTAMATATATCTCAACAATTACCTACAAACAAGATTAGGAACAAATTCAGCAAGACGTTCGTAATCAGTAAGAGCATTCCAAACAGATTGAACATCAGCATCAACCGAAACCTCTCCTTTAATCCTTCGTTCTCGCCACGAAATCACTTCAACTTCGCAGTTCACTTTCCTCTCCCAAATCTCTCTCTCTTCTTACTGCTGCTTGCGCTGCTGCGTCGTGTGCTTGCGATGATGATCATCAACATCTCTCTTCCAGAACGCTCGAATCCTCCATTAACAGCGTAAGCATTATTCGCGATTGTTCTGTCCATGTTTGCCGAAACCTAGGGTTCAGTTCAACTCATCGAATTCTGGCTGCTGGGGGAAATTAAAGGGAATGGATTAGGGTTTGAATGAAGGTTGAAGTTGAGAAATTGGAGATAATGAGTAGTCGTATGAGATCATTGAGGTTTGATTTTCTGGGATTCTGATTGAAAATTTTGAGGATTCAGATATTGTTTCAGTGTGAGTGAGTGAAGAGTGTAGGAGAGAGAAGAAGTATAGGACTTAGGAACCGTTAATTAGCTGAATTTGGCGCTTTGAAGAACTGTGGTCTCAAACTTGGGGTATTTTCGTAATTTACATTTTACATGACGTGTGTGTCAAGTTGTCCAATGCTTTTTATCGACTTACAATATTGCTAGAGAAGAGATGGATTGGTACATAAAAATAAAATGGTAGGGTTTAAGACAAATTTTGTTCCGATTCTAGATTTTAGGAACTAATTTGACTTTTTCTCTAGTCCAACTCACCAAGGTATTCCAATATCGTTGACATCACATCAATCCATGGGATGGAATGATATTTCAAGACGCATGTCAATTTTTTATTTTTTACTTTTTAAAAATCTTCCCAAGTAGCTTGGAACCAAATGTGAAAGCTCGGTGCAGAGGATTGGTCGAACGAAGGAGGTTCGAAAGGATGGTGGCCCAGGTTGTGGGTCTGGGTCGTGGATGCAAGATAGTTGTTGGATTGTGGGTGTGTGGAAACAAGATGGGTTGGGGGTGGAGTGTTAGTCGTGGATCAATTTGTGGCGGGTGGGTTGTTGGGTAAGGATATGGGGTTAGTGTTTTCTTTGTTAAGCTTAATATCCCCCTTGTCAATTACAATATAGATAATAGTAATCCAAGGCAACGAATAATAATTGAAAATACTTCTTCGCGTAACAAATTTAATAAGAGTACAATCGATCCTACAATACAATTATACTCAATTTTTCATTATGTGAGTATAGAGAACACTAGACACTATAAGAAGGAAGGAAACTGTAACATATAACCGGTGCTATCATGAACATCATCGACAAGAATAACGTTTTGTGGAAACGGGCATCCGTAGTAGTTTTGCGTATCCTAAACCCGAAACAATAGGCCCAGTGGCCAATTGCCCATTACTACTACTCTCGAAACTCTTACTCAAACAAGGCAAGAGTCATTTCGTAAACCCTTCGAAATTCCATAACCCAACAATGTTCGGAGCAACCAGCCCACCACCGAACCCAGCAAAAACGCCGCCAAAAAAGAGGCGGCGCGTCTCGAAAAAAACTCGCAAGAAGGCCGAGTACGCCGCGGCGGCGGCAGCCGCAGCCTCATCAACAGCCGAATCCTCGCCGAAGTCACCCGTCTCCGACCCCCTTTCCGATACTAACTGGCGATGTCCGCCTAATCGACCTCCAATCCAAGTCCATCACGGACCGCAATTGGACCGAAGTCAAGTCGCTCGAGTCCAGCCTCAAGGACACGGACGTCCCTCATCCGAGGCCGTGTTCAGGCCATTCGTGCCCGTGTCCAAGAAGATGGCTTTCGTCGTCGTCAGGGAAGCTGGATTCACTGTTCAGGTGCTGTCCATGGTTGCTAAGGAGAGAGTTAGCGAGCAAATGGTGAAGTTTGTTAATGGGTGAGTCGTGAGAGTATTTGTTGATGTTCATGGGTTGTTTCTGTTCCTGCTGAATCCATTAAGGGAACTTCTCAGCAGGTATTCATTTATTCTGTTTGATCTTGTTTGCGATTTCTGATTGTTGGATAGGGTTTGAAAAATTTTGATTAATTGGGGTTTTGATTCTGGGGTGTTAAAGATTGCACATTTGGGTTCAATTGTGCGGGTTGAGGTTTTCATTTTGATCTTGTTGCAATTTCTGCATTATGAGAGTAATTGTTGAAAAGGGTATATTTTTTTAAAATGATATTGAATGTTATAGATTTGGAATTGTTTTTGGGGTTCAATTGTGCAGGTTGAGATTCAGGTTCGTAAGATTTATTGTGTATTAACAGAGCTGTGCCAACGCTGCCGATTAATATCGAGGATCTGCCCGGAGTGATGCTGAATTCGAAGAGGCTGAGAAGGTAATTCAGCTGCCTTTAGCTGCTCATTTGAGGTTTAGAGATTAGACAAAACAAATGAATCTTTGTGCATAGTAGTAGAAAGATGCATGAAACTGAGGCAGTTAGCTTGTACAGAATGGAGATTGGTCAAATTTTGCAGCGAGAAAACTGACCTTAAAACCAACACTAAATGGGAAATGGGATGTAATAATAAAGAGAATGGATGACAGGTTTGATATCCGAGGAACTGAGAAAGCACATGTATGTTGGTCATCAAAGCTTTGACAAGGTTTAAGAAAGCCTATAGCTATTGTTCATTCTCGTTTTTGACATTATTCTTTGGATTCTCTTAACTAGTGATATTGTTTTTGTCTTAAACCCTTCAAAAAATTCAGCTTCAGAATTAAACATTTTGAATTGATCATAAATGAAAAAGAGGAGATTGTCAATCCACATAAAAATTATCTAGCACTGGTGCAATATGAAGTTCACTCAACATCTTTAAGATCTTTGGTTGAGCAATGTTACTGATCTGCAATCTGCATGGGTAACTCATCTTATTGATTCCCTTCTTTCCAACAATGTATATTTCTTTGTCCATTGTAGAATTGCTGCCTTTTTTCCCTTTAGTTTTTGGAAATCAATTGAGGTCAATATAGCTGGAGTAAAGGGTGATCATGAGCTACTATATTCTATATGTCTGGGTGAAATTTGTGGACTGTAGGCTTAAATGTTAATTTCAGTTTAAGTTCATTTCTGGACCTTGTAAATGGGACGCTTTTTTTTTTCTTTTCTTTTATTCCATACTCTATATTAATTATCAAATTGAAAATATGAAAAAGGTCGGAGTAGCTGCAAATTAAGAATTTCCATGTTGCAGGAGGGCAAACAACTCGTTCGAGTTCTACAAGATACACGTTTGAATTTCCGAGTCTTAGACTTGAGGACTCCAGCAATCAAGCTATTTTTCGTGTGTCAAGTGAAGTTGGAATAGTAAGAATCCCCTTTTGCTGTCAACAAGTGTCTGATGTTGAAAATGTACGCATTTGTATACAATTTTTTTTTTTTCGTTGGAGAGTTGCTTGCTGTGGGTCTGAAATTCATCAAAGTATTGGAAGTGCATTTGATTAATTTTAGAATACAAACTCAAGGGATGTCCATTTATTGATAATTTGTGGGGCTCTATTGTAGTTTTTGTTGAAAAATTGGCTGGATACAAAATAGTGCAGCTCTCAAGCATTGCGGCTGTATTAATCTGCATTGATTGCTTTGTGTTTTTTCTTTAATGCCAAATATATATTAAACGTTGCATATTTAGTTCAATGCAACTGTTTGAAGATGGTTAATCATTATATATACATTTACCGTTTCCTGTTTTTATGTCAACAGTAATGTGTTTTTGGAGATATTGATGAGGAAGATGTTACATCTATGATCTATCTGGGTTTCGTTTAGAAGTGATTGTTTGATAGCTAAGCTATTTGATAGTTACTTGTATGCTTGAAAATTCTAGTTGGTCACATATGCTTTTATTCGTGCCTAAAAGTCTTAGGTAGGGCCCTCTTTTAATTCTGTAACTTATTCAGAAATTCAGGGATTCCTTCGATCTGAAGGTTTCACAAATATTCATACACCGAAGTTGATGGGAGGTACAAGTGAAGGAGGGGCAGCATTTCAAGACCCTTGAGTCTACAAAGGCCAGCCTGCATGTCTTGCTCAATCACCACAGCTGCACAAGCAAATGTCGATTTCTGGTGATCTTAGGCGAGTTTATGAGGTTGGCCCTGTTTTCAGAGCAGAAGACTCCTTTACTCATAGGCATCTCTGTGAGTTTACTGGTCTTGATGCTGAAATGGAGATCAAAGAACACTATGCCGAGGTAGGAATGGCTTTTCAAAAATTCAAACCCATTTTCATTTGTTTACACCTTGCTTTGTTGCAACACAAGTGACGTCTCTGATTGTGTGCAGGTTATGGACTTAGTTGATCGATTGTTTGTGGCAATTTTTGACCATCTAAATGAGAATTGCAAGGGACTCCTGGAAGCTATTTCAAAGCAGTATCCATTTACTCCTTTGAAGGTCAGATTACTATATATGATTATATGAAACATTTTTTGCTTAAGATTTATTTCTTAYTGTTAAACTAGTAGCATGATTMAGCTTCCCTGATATTTTATTTTCTGCTTCATGGTACTGTGTACCTGTTACCATATGCTTGTACCTTTGATTATGTGCTATTTGAGTGTTAGAGAAAGCATCGTCGCATTTTGTTAAGGGATGTTTGATCATCTGGGATTTGTGTCCTTGCAGTATCTGCGGAAGACATTGCAGCTGACATTTCCAGAAGGGATTCAATTGCTTAAGGTAAAGGATGTTTCATTTTCTCCTTTATTAAGAAAGTATCATTTGGTTGTATACAGTGTTTCCAGATGGAACTTTTGCAGCTGTGTGCTTATTACTGTTCATCTTTGAATAATTCTTTGTAGCTGTCGATGTGTGACATTCCTTAGATTATACTGCAATTTTTAATGCTGAAGTGAGCTTTAATACTGATATGCTCACTAAAACTTCTTTTCGTAAAACGATCCTCTAAGGATTTTCTTTGGTGATCAAAACTGTTTATACTCTCTTGCAGGAAGGCAGGCTGTTGAGATTGATCTACCGGAGAACCTCAATACAGAAACAGGAAAAAGCTAGGAGAGATTAGTCCGTAACCAAGTTAGTCTGTTCTTAATGACTACCGTAATATAATTCTATACTTGCTTTTCAGTGATTTATATCCCTCAGTCTTTAAGAATCAAACTCATTTTGTGGTCGTGTGTATTTTTAGCTATCGTCTTTCATAATTAATCCATTTTATAGGCATAAGAAGAAAAGTAAGTAAATATGACCATTTGAAGCACTGCAGGAATACCAATAGTAATGAATTGTTTTAAAGAAGTCTCTGCTGAGAAGCTCTTCAATATAATGAAATCAGAACATTTGAGATGTTCTGCACGAGTTTTCTTTTATAATAATCTATATATATTTTTAATTACAGATATGCACAGAGTTTACATTCTCCACCGGTATCCCCATTGGCTGTCAGGCCATTTACACCATGCCCTCTTTGATGACCCATCATACAGCAATTCTTTGATGTCTTTATAACGAGGGTCTCAATTCTTTGCCATTGTGTATTATGTCTTTGATTCTGATTACGCCCTCTGTTTATTTCTGGAATCTGGAGTCTTATTACTGTCTTAATTTTACCCATCATAGTGAAGCAAAGTTAATTACCTGTTGTAATTAAAGAGATTTCTTCTTGCAAGTGAAGCCATGCCTAAGTTATTAGCTGATTCTTGCTTTTGATCCTGTATTGGGTGTGAGATTTAGGAGTTTTACTAGATAATACCCCAAGTACTCAGAGTTAAAAGTTATATCGAATTAATAGATGTATAATGTGATGAGAATAAGGTGAAAGGTTTGATGAGTACTTGGGATGAACTAAAATTCGTACTCCCTCCATAACGTAATTCTTGCAACAAAATTTCTATATTTTGTGTAAGGTGTAACTAAACAATTGCAACAATTGTACTTGTTTCTATGCAGTAATTTAATTGCCAAAATTACATTATACCCATCATTATTACTTAAAAAAATTTGGGATCATATCCTCATTAACTCTTCTTAATAGGCGCATATCTGTACTCTCTCTTAAAACACACTCAATTTCCTAACGAAACACACTTACCGTTATTTTGCATTGGATCCATATTAATACAAATGTTATGTTTGTGAACTGCTTTATATTGAAGTAGTATTATAACTTCATTTCCAAAGTATACTTGGTTTCACCCCTTGAAATTCATTATAATACAATGGAGTGGTAAAAGAACAGGTAGGTTGAATAGTTTCCCTTAGGAGGAAAATCTTTATACTTTCTATTTATAATTGATTAATTTTGGGTAGTATTGGGAGGGAAATAAAGTATGTTTAGAGGAAAAATATAGGTAGTGGGGTTTGCTTTAGTATAGGTATATAGATAGATAGATAGATAAATTGGTCTCATCTCATTCCTGTGTGTCATGTTATCCTTTTTGTTGCATGATTGACACGAGGTCCACAAGGGTTATCTTTTAGTCCTGTAAATATTCCAAAAAAATAAATTAGATTGAACTTTATTAGATGTTATAAGCGATAGTAGCTTCTTAGCATTGTCTTGCTTGTTTAGTTATCTGATATATCTAAACTTTTTGTATTTGATGTGAGCGTTTTTGAATAATTCACTCAGATAAATAGGTGGCCAAATTAGAATTCCTCTGAAGTTTTGGAATATGAGATGACCTTCAATATGTTTTGGCAACTGAAATGGGGATTTCTTATTTGTGAAAGCCAAAAGTGACATTTTTTGGGGCTTGCCTCTTTAATCACCAAAAAAAAAGTAACATTTTTATTTTTCATTTTTTTTTGCCCACGACTTCTTAACATCTTTCATCTTTTCAGGGGAGGAAATAATACGGAGCCCAACGTATCCATGAACCCGACTATCTTGGCAAAAGCGGGCAGAAAGCTTGTGGCATTGAGACCAAAGCAAGCTACTTATCTTACTCATTCAAGTAAGTGGGGTCTTTCTTTTAAGGCTTAAAGATAAGTTGCATTTCTTGGTTTCCTTTTGACTATTAAAAGATAAACAAGTGTCTGGTTTACCTTTGCTTCATCAACAAATGCATAGACATAAAACCTGTTATCTTTTTTTTTTGTCCTTATTTGATCTACTAGTCTTTTTACTCGCACTGTTCGGAGATTGAGTATTAGATATTACATATAAATTTGGGTAAAAGTTTTGATTTGTTTTTGAATAGTAGGAAAAAAACTAACATACTACAATATAACATAATCTTAAATCATCATATATTAAGGAAATAGCATATAAATAAAATCAAGGCTTATAGGGCCAATGAAGAGATTGAATGTAACTAAAAATATTAGAGAACATGAATAGTTATCACATCATACAATGGTAAATGAAAGATTTAGGAAGTTGAAAGTTGTAACGTGAATTCTAGAATTGAATGGACGGAACTAAGAATAAGTAGAAACCATGACACATTCGCATTCATTTAAACACTTTAGACTAATTGCTCATAAGAGGAAGACGCTGGTCAATCCTAACTCCCTTTTTATATACTAAGTATAGATATGATTGGGTTGAAACTATTGATTAAAATTCAAATGGAAAATAAGGGATTTCTTTCAGGGTTACAGAATTAGAGTTATTTAGACATAAAAGGAAATGCCAGTTTGATCTGGTATTGGTGTTGGAGTGAGTGTTACCCACTCGTATAATGTCTACTAAACTATCATTCATATTCTGGTGCTGGACTTTTGGTTGTTCAAAWTTTTTCATTATCCCTCTCTCTGACCTTTCCCCCCCTAATATTTYTCAAGACATACTCACATACACATAAAAAGTAACATTATCTCTTATTACCTGCATCCACCTATCTATTTTCCAGAGGATTTACCTTGATAATCTTGTCAGATTTTTTTCATCACATTGTAGAACCTTATAATCTTGGAAGTTCAGCTTAGAACTCTMCATGTTTGTTTYCGTTTATTTATGTTGGTYCATTTATTAAGGATATATGATCCRAGTATTACATTATACATATATCCTACTGAACACAAATTTGTYGRAGAAAGGGTCCTTTCTACCCCTTCTTGTACTGCATACCAACTTGAATTGCAAGGCCATGTATAACATCCATTAGATGTAAGCAATTGTTTTTGAGAAAATTTGTGAAAAGGGTTGTGGTGTTTACAGTATATGTAGTAGCATGCAACTATACAAATGGTGGTTTTTGCCTCCATTAAATGAAGATGAATGTTTGAATGTTCAAGTATGTGCCTAGTACGTGGACTGTGGAGATTGTAATGAGAATCTGCCTGGATATATGTTTTTTGTGATTCTCTATATATGTCGGGGATTGTTGGTATCTCATCGACCTGTCTTATGTTTATACGCTGTCTTGATGTATTACCTACCCTTCTGGACCATTCCTAACATCTTTACAATTTTATATATCGGAACTGGACTGATTTTATGCAACTTGCTGTTATTTGTTATAAAGGTTGGTGCTTGGCCTCACGGAGGGTTTGGTGTGGTTTGGAGCGCGTGTTATGCTTTTTTGTGGCCTCAACAACATTAGGAAGACATCACTCTTCCCTCGTGATCCGCAAAGGCTCGCACCATGATGTCATTTGATTTGCAGTGGTTTTGTCAAAATATGGCTAGTATTAATTATTTTTGGATGCATTGACACAAGATCAACATGTAGTAGATCATGATACTGTATTGTTGAATTGTTTTGAATGGATTTTGTTTCTTAATATGAGAAAGTAGAAGTATCATGTAATTCAAGCACCCATGTATGAAGGATAATTCAAGCACCCATGATGTCTTCTTTCTTGTATTCCTCATCTTATACTATAAATCTATAATGAAGCTGGAATTTTTTCACCAGTATATTAATCCTTTCTAGTCTCCAAATGATCATTACTTTGACAACACGAGAAATACGATTTCATATTTTTTTTTGGGGGTGAAAAGAACATAACATTAAACAAAACGATTTCATTTTTGGTAAGGAATACTGATTCATTTTGAGATGAAAAAACAACATATCTTTTAGCGGTAACTATTACTCGTACTTAAAGGTGCAAGTTATAACATAACTATTAATTGTACTTAGAGAAGGTGGTTAGGAACTGTAATTAGGTGATTTATGGCTCCGAGGCGAACTTGGGACATTTTCATAATTTCACTTAAATGTGTGGTGTGAAATTGTCCACAGCAATTTCATCTATGTGTTACTTGATACTCTTGTAGAAAAGAGAGGGTAATTGCTGGATTGTTACATAAAATGGTAGGGTTTATCCAAATTTCATTCCAAATTTCCAATACTAGATTTTGGAATTGATTTTGATTGATTTCTAGTATAATCTAGTCTAATCAACCTAGTATTCAATTGTTCATCTTATATCACGAATGAAGTTATTTGTTAAATGTCACAGAAATCACAATGTGAACATTATATGGATAGTAAAATAGTATATATTGATTAGTTTTTTTCCGTAAGTTTACGAGAGTATATATGATTAGTTAAACTTACGATTGAAGTCGAAGTGAATAATTTTTCATACAAATTCAAACAATTTCTCTATGAACTCAACCGTGATTGTGAATAATTTGTGGAGGACAACTTTTAATATCCAAAGGGAGACAATGGAAATATTTTCGGAACGACTGTCTCATTATTTAACCATTTACGATGGATGACTTTTTACGAGAGACGAGCAATGGTGAGACAAGTATATATATTACGGAGTACTTCGTATTTATTGTGACGAGGATAGCGAAACAATTTTGAGTAACATAGAGTAGGTTTTGATTGTGTTTTAATCCAACCAATTGATACCCAAACACAAAATAGAGAGAGATAACTGTACTGATATATGCTTTAGACCCAATTGATTTCCTTAATTTCAGATTTCTGATAGCTGCCACAGGATAACCAGATAAACAATGCTGCTGTTTCTGGAAAGAGCTTCATGTGCTCCAAAATTCCCCACCATTATTTCCTCAAAAACAGCCAAAAGACTCCCAAAATCAACAAACACACAACATTTTCAAAAAAGCAAGAAACTTCTGATTTTTCAGACAACAAAGAAAACCCCATTTCCAAATTGAAGATTTCCAGCAAGATTGTAGCTCAATCTGCCATTGCAATCTTGGGATTAGGGTTCATTGATGCAGGGTATGTAATTAACAACTCTTCTCTTCAAATTTCATTACTTTTACTCAATTTTTCCTTGAAAGTTGAAACTTTGGTGTTGATGATTGGCTTATTTTGCTCTGAATCTGCAACATTGAGAATGACAGATATATGGAGATTGGTCAAGAATAGGAGTGATCTCAAAAAAACTGAGATGTGCTCAAGATTGCAGCTTTTTAGTGGTTCCTCTTTGTTTGTTTGTAATTACCTCTATTGCAAGAAACTCAGAAAACTAATCTCTTGAATTTCAACTCTTGTGCTTACAATCATGTCTAATTTGCATATTTCTAGTTTAAGTTACTACAGTATACTCTAATTTATGTTTCCAGTAGTACATATGTTTGTCTTGTGATGCTTCTACACAAACAAAAAAGTGTGAAAATGAGATTTATCAAACTTTTTTTTCTTTCTTTGTTATGCTGTGATTCGGATTTTTAAGGATTGGAGACTTCATTGTTACACGAATCGAGTATTAGTTAGCGCGATTTGGTTGATGTTACGAAATTTAAATTGATCTCAGACTACTGATTACCGCCTCTCCGCCCTTGCGGCGAAGATAGTAGCGTAGAAGTGATGCCATATTGAAAATCACCGTGATAGTCTTAAACAAAATCTACTCTGTAGTTGACTATATAAGAACAAATCAGACTGAAAATCATGGAGTGATTGCATAATATAAAACGAGAGAAGTTGTATAATCGATTAACACTAGGTCGTTTGAACTTTGAAGGGTTAACATGATATCAGAATCAGCGTGACACAGAGGTCACGGGTTCGAATCTATCCTCCCTCTCCTTTCTAAGTGGAATTAATTCGGCCTAGGTATGAGTGGGTCTGTGCTGTGTCCGCATTTCAAGCCCAAAGGGCCTTTTATGTGAGGGAAGTGTTTATTTAGGACTAAAAGAGGTTACTATATTATATTCCTGAGCCTCAACCATCAGCTTAAGTTTTTGGTTGAGATGGTTCGGTTAACAGTTAGGTCTGTTACATTGCACTAATCTTTACCGCCCCTTGCTCATCTCGGAACACCACCCTCAGGCCTCAGCTCAGTTATGAGGCCTGACCGCTTCATAGCTGAGCTTCACCACAACACTGCGATTTAGAGTCACTGTCTTCGCCCACYCMTACAGACTGAGGATAGAACATCATAACTAGGCAAAAAAAATGTCCGAAAACTACCCTTGTAACTCTTTAATCCTTACCACAAGCCTCACACACCAAACTGGCTATCAAACAGTTAACACATGAATTACAGATTCAATCMCGCTCTGGCAGACAAAACAAACAGCCTCCATACTTAAAACACATAAAAGAGATTGCATTTACTGTCAAAATTAGAATTATACTACGGAGTATTGTTCTGTTTGATTTCTAGCCCAGTTGCTCTGTGTTGGCTCTTTACCACACATTCAAGCTTAGGTTGTAATGGTGTAATTCGACAACAATATACTCAGTTTGCTTGTACGAGTATTATATAACTTGATCCCAAGTTTCTTTGATAATATCGTCTGCAAATCTGGTTTTTCGCTATCTGCTGAGATAATTATACTACCAAAACACAGTATATATCATACCACAACTATGTAATGAAGCACTCTATATCATCAATGGTATTGGTTCCGCGTTTTGAACAAACATAAAGTAGATACTAGATAATGTCAAAGGATTCAATGAGCTAATGATAGTTATTAAACATTATTGACTAAAACTGACATACTAAACGAACTGATTAACATAATCCACAGCAGTAAGCTAATGCTGTCTGTTATATTCCATGCTACTTGCTGGTTCCTACTATTGGAAAGAACCCGAATTTTCATAAGCATGTCCAATGAAAGAGTTCATCATCACGGGCGGAACAGAAGGAATAGCCATACCGAGGTCAGTATTCCAGGCAGAATCTTCGCAATCTCTGGCAACAACATTCCCATCACTCGAACCATGCTCGGACTTTACAGGGAAAACACTCATCGAAGAACAACGATTAAACCCATCAATCCTCATCGCAACCTCAAGCCTTAAACCCTCAAGCGCAGCCTTCAATTGCTCGAGTTCATTCAACCCGTTGACATCATCAACCTGTACATCCCACCAGTACCTAGCAGTATTGCCATCAGTATTATTGGACGACGATGAACCAGCAACCTCTGCTGATGCTGCTGTTCTCTTCCTTTCTTCTGAATTAATATTCAGAAGAACCTTCTTATACTCCTCAGAAATTTTTATCGACACATTACAATTGTCATTAGTACTGTCATGCTCACCCCCTGTATCCCTACCAACAGTAAGACAGGAATATCTACTGTAACGACGAATAACATCATCAGCACTGGGATGGCCGAAGGAGTAGAGTTTACCAGCACCAGAGAATGCAATAACAGCAACTTCTGCACCAGACAAGGTGCATAGCTCACTAGCCTTCTTAAAGAGCCCGTTTCGACGTTTGTGAAGGTACTTGTCTGCTAGTTTTTTTTAGGGAGTGGCTTCTCATTTCTATCCTCCTTTCCACCTTTCCTCTTCTGACCATTAAATTGATCATCTTCTTGTTTATCATCTAAGTATTTCACCAATTGATGATCTTCTTGTTTATCATCTAAGTATTTCAACAATTGATGATCGTCTGTCATAGCTAACTAGGACTGAATTAAGGGTGCTACTGCTTGTTTTGAATGAATTGTTAGGCTTTTGATGGTTTGAATGAAGTAATTAATTAAGCAACTGGGTTAAGTACTTAAGTGGGTATTTGATATGATGTATGAGAAATATATAGTAGAAAGATTATTGTATGAAATAATGTAATTAATTATTAATAATTATGTTTTAAAATGATCGAGATTTTTTACAGTTGTGTAATGTGTCAGAAAATCTTTTGATTTTTGATTTTTGAACGTTGGAAATAAACTTATTGTGTGAGAATATTCACAATATAGGAAAAAAATCACATAATGTAAGGAAAGTTTTTGAGTATTCATAATTAAGATTTGATTTTTAAAAGAAGATTATTACAAGTATAAACGTTTGTGTTCACATTATTGTTTAACAAACGAGAACAATCAAGTATAAAATGATCCTATATACGCCGTACATTAAATCCAATAAACCATTACAAGCTCGTGAATAAAAACAGACAAACTCGTCATATATAAATAAATAAGTTCGAGAAAAAATTTTCAAGGTCAGTTAATAAACAAGCTTTATTTACTCAAACAAGAATTATTCAACTCGTTAAAGTTAGCAAATAGCTCATTCAAATTCTTCAATATATAAGTTAGGTTGTAATAGTAGGTTTAATACTTGTTTAAATTAAAACTCATTCAACTTTGAAGTTATATATTATTTACTCCCTCCGCTTCTTTTTACTTTCACCATTTCATTTTACACAGTCTTCAAGACATTATTTTGACTACTAATAACTTAAATTGTATTATTTAGAAAATTATAAAAAAATTGATATTATAAACTATACATTTAGACGAATATAACAACATCTCATTTGAGTATATTATACATTATAAATTGTCAAAAAAAATTTGTCAAAGTTTACTAACTTTGACTCTCAAAAGAAATGATGCAAGTAAAAAAAGCGGCAGGAAGACAATATAGATCATCAATATTTTTGAAATTAAATATATAAATATTCTCTAAGGTCGTGATGGTAGTCGTGTCCTCGTGAAATATTAAATGATCATATACATGGACAAAAAAAGTCAAACAGTACTCATTTTTTTCACCTGGAACTAAGAGCATGTTTAGCCCTAAGTAAGGGTCACTGTTTCCGCACTCCAATTTAGCGATCACTTTGACGGTCGCAAAAATTAGTGATCGAAAAATCAGACACTAAATTGGAGTGCGGAAATCAATTCCCCTAAGTAAGACTTGAGATACATCACCTTTTATGTTTTAAGATTTAGACTTGGGATTTTCCCCATTTTTTTTTTCTAAAATCTTAGTCAAATCTCAAGTCTCAATCAATGAGAGTTTTGGGTGAGTCTCCACCAATAATATTGTTAAGACTAGGGGAGTGAGGGAGTCCCAAAAGAGAAAGTATAAAACCCATAAAAAATGTGGGATAACAAAACCAATCAAATAATAACATTATATTGTTTTGGATATATTTTAATAGGTAAAAAGAATATGTGGGTCCCACTTGGTCCCTATTAAAAAAAGCAAAAATCAAAGTAATTAACAATTTCGTCTATGTAAAATTAAACCCGATTTATCTTTATTATATAAGGGAAGGGGGGAGGAAGATGGTGTCCCCCTTATAAAAGTCTTTTATACCCTTAATGATTTTTGAAAAAAATATGAAATTAATTGCTAATTAGTGATTAAAAATGAAAATTGCATTTATTATGTAACTTAATTAGTGAAAAGCTTTAGACAATAAATTGAAATACTAATGTTTTATTTGAATTTCAAGTCATATTTAAAAAAAAACACAGTTACAATTCAATAAAATATATTACTAATTAGCTACGGAGTATAAACATTTTATTTGATGCATATTCTATAATTATTTTTAATGATAAAATACAATTTTCATAAACCTAAGCACGCATCGCGTGCACATAAAAACTAGTGTAAATATAAGGTAGGTCGATGTATTTTGATGGATGTCTATATAAATAAAAATGTAATCCATGAAAGAAGTTTATGGAAATTACTAGATTACCCCTCTGATCGGTTTTGATGAAAGTAAAGGTTTTTGAGGAAGTATTTTTTGTGGCCCTTGTGGGGGGTTTTAAATGGTAACATTCTTTTAATATAATAGATTAACGATATAAATAAAATGACATTATTTATTGGTACGCGTGCCAAAAATATGTATAGAAGTAAAACTTTTCAAAAGAGTGAGAGTATATATAATCATGTTTATTCATTACATATATATTTCATGACAACATTACATCATGATACTTTTATCCAACACTAGGATATGGAATGTCAACATAACCATCATCATTAACAAAGATTACAATACGGTTGCAACAGAAATGAGGGACGAGCGGAGTTGCAGTACTTTTATACACAATCACACCTGTGAATCCCGGATGTTCWTCTTCAAGGATTCTTTTGGCTACCGTCCCAAGTTTGCCTAGCATCTCCGGCCACTCGTTCTTTTTCCCTAAGCACACGAAGATTAGAAACGCGTCAATAGAATACAGATGGAGTATATAAGGTTTCGATTTTAATTATACAATTTACGGGTAAAAGAGAGACAAATTAAAAATCGATCAATAATTTATAAAGCATCGATAGATTATATGAACATGAAACTAATTGTAAATTAGTTATATAAGATTGTTAATACCCTCAGTGCAGCAATCAACATATTTACAATGCCTAGGATTCTCACATGGYAAACCCATTCTTATTTCTTAAACTTTGTTTTAGGTTTTTGATTTATTTGTTGATGAGCTTGTCTCTATGTTATGGCTTAGCTTCTTTCTTTATATAGATAACAACTTCATTAATTTTGGTTGAACCAAACGACACATGTCAAACTAAATGGTACAATTGTTATTTAATTAAAGTTTCTTTTTGTTGCTTGAGAAAAGATTTAAAATCCTTTCAAGCCCTATCCCAAATATCCGTTAATTGAAGTCTTGAAGTCCTAAATCAAATAATTCTTAATATGGTTTGGTAAGAAATCAAGATCGAATGGACAATATATAAAACAAGACCACATGAGAATACGAATTTGATATACTAATTTGATACATATATACACCTTAATTTGTTAATTATATATACATCATCTTATAACTACATTTTGTTCAACCCTCTCAAAATTATTCACACTAATTAACCACTCCATCCTCTCTTTTATCTCCATTACCGTAAAGTTTTACATGTTCTTTGAATCGTTGTTCGCTAATTTTTTTTTTCTCTGATATAGTCACATACAATAGTACAATCTTCAATACTATCTCTTATTTTTTTTACATGCAAATAATCCTTTAGATCTTGCTAATGTCGTTAAACTCTTTAGGTTTTCATTCATGATAATCAGTTAATAGAGTGTTATTGACTTACTGCACCTCGATTAGTTAATTATGAAATAATTAATTATTTTTTATTTTACTATTTTCTCAGGCTTAGGACTGTGTTTACCATTTTATTTAATATAATATAATATAACTACGTACATTTTTTTTCCTTGATAATTTATTAAAAATAAAATGTTCGTTACCATATACTTTTTGTATAAGACCTAACGCCCACGTTTAAAGAACTCCATGTTAGTTAGTTAGTTATTTTGTTAGTTACAAAGGAGATTTTTGTGACTGCATCATAACCACATGTGTTTATCTCATGCACTCCCATAAACTATTGGTTATTGAAATTTGAACAAATGTCCTGTTCTCCTTGTTTGATTTTACTATTTATTTTTTTTAATTCCAAAATATTATTGTTACTTACACTATTAATATTAAGGCTTTTCTGAGCCATGCCCCTAAGGTAAATAGTCGAGTTTCTAAGATCCAATATAGCTATGACAAAGTATTAGGTACATCGCAATATCGGATGCACAATAAATTTACTGTGCATCAGATTATAGTGACCTTTTTAGTTAATATAGTAACTGTTCCGAGTACGGAAATCTAAAACATAAAAAATTAGGGAATCCAAATCGTCAGCCTGAATCTTTGAAGGTCGCCGGAAAATGCGCCGGAAAATACGCCAGAGAGTCTTGAATGTTCCCTGAGGAGAGAGAAAGAACAGTCAGAGGGCCCAAGGGTTTGTACCCTGGGGACCACCTCCGATGCTTAAGTCAGCAATCTGAGAAGAGAGAAAAGTGAGAAAGAGAGAATTTAGAGAGAGAAAGTGTGTACTTGTGTCAGAAATCACAAATGTTGGTCCCCTGATTTTGTGGTCCTCAATCCTATTTATAGGCAGTATGAGGGCATGATCGTAATTCTGCCAACCGTCAGAAAGATCTAGAAGATCTCCTAACAGAATTCTGTTAGGCTGCTTCTTCAAGAAGCTATCTCCTGTTGACTGGTCAACGCCTTTAATAATGGCATTCTGGTAATAAGATCGTTGGGCCTGGCCCAGTATCAGGTGGGCCGGAACAGTCAGCCCCACGCTCGATTTCTTTAATCTTTTAAAGTGTCGAGCGGTATAAATATCAGATCTCATACAATGGCTTAACATTCCTTAGGGTAATAGAGGAAATCCTTCATTTAGGATTTTTAGCCCCTACCCTGAGGACTGATGAGCGATTGGAATCTGCAAATGTTAACTGATTTTCTTTCAAGTCAATTATATCAAAGTCCATCATGGGCGAACACCACCATCGGCGTTTACAAGTGAAGAATTCACTATGCCCATATAGGCGATCCGAGAAGTGGGCATACTGAACCCATGGGCGATTATTGTCCATGGCGTTCAGAAGCCATATGCCCTTTCTGATGAACCCATGGGCGATTACAGCCCATGGCGTTCAGAGGCAAAAAGTCATGTTTTAAAAACATGGCGAGCCGAGAAGTGAGGATATTGAACCCATGGGCGATTACAGCCCATGGCGTTCAGAGGCAAAAAGTCCATGTTTTAAAAACATGGCGAGCCGAGAAGTGAGGATATTGAACCCATGGGCGATTACAGCCCATGGCGTTCAGAGGCAAAAAGTCCATGTTTTAAAAACATGGCGAGCCGAGAAGTGAAGGATATTGAACCCATGGGCGATTACAGCCCATGGCGTTCAGAGGCAAAAAGTTTATTCTAAGGAACCCATGGGCGATTACTGCCTATGGCGTTTATAAACTAAAAAGTCCATGTTCAAGAAACATGGCGGTCCGAGAAGTGACTAAAAAAGAACCCATGGGCGATTACAGCTCATGGCGTTTACAAGCCAAGAATCCATCCTAAGTGATCAATCCTGAACCTATGGGCGATCATAGCCCATGGCGTTTAGGAGCTGAGAGTCCATGTTTGAAAAACACGGCGGTCCGAGAATTGGACCAAACTGAACCCATGGGCGATTATAACCCATGGTGTTTAGGAGCTAAAAGTCCATGTTTGAAAAACATGGCGGTCCGAGAATTGGACCAAAATCCTTGGAATTAGCCCCAAGGCGATTAGGGGAAATTTCCTATCCCCAAGAAAATGGGCGGTCCGAGAATTGGACCAAAATCCTTGGAATTAGCCCCAAGGCGATTAGGGGAAATTTCCATCCCCAAGAAAATGGGCGGTCCGAGAATTGGACCAAAATCCTTGGAATTAGCCCCAAGGCGATTAGGGGAAATTTTCCATCCCCAAGAAAATGGGCGGTCCGAGAATTGGACCAAAATCCTTGGAATTAGCCCCAAGGCGATTAGGGGAAATTTTCCATCCCCAAGAAAATGGGCGGTCCGAGAATTGGACCAAAATCCTTGGAATTAGCCCCAAGGCGATTAGGGGAAATTTTTCATCCCCAAGAAAATGGGCGGTCCGAGAATTGGACCAAAATCCTTGGAATTAGCCCCAAGGCGATTAGGGGAAATTTCCTATCCCCAAGAAAATGGGCGGTCCGAGAATTGGACCAAAATCCTTGGAATTAGCCCCAAGGCGATTAGGGGAAATTTCCTATCCCCAAGAAAATGGGCGGTCCGAGAATTGGACCAAAATCCTTGGAATTAGCCCCAAGGCGATTAGGGGAAATTTTCCATCCCCAAGAAAATGGGCGGTCCGAGAATTGGACCAAAATCCTTGGAATTAGCCCCAAGGCGATTAGGGGAAATTTTCCATCCCCAAGAAAATGGGCGGTCCGAGAATTGGACCAAAATCCTTGGAATTAGCCCCAAGGCGATTAGGGGAAATCACAGACTTCTCCTAGGAATGCCTAAGCCGTGGATACTTGTCCTGACTTGGAAGGCATGTTAATCCACCGGATTAATGTCAATGGTCTAATGGCGGTTACAGGCCATTTTTAATACGCTTTTAATACCAAATAATTTTGGCAAAATACATACTGTACGGATACAGTATTCCGTACAATCAAGGACGTATATAAATACCCTATAATGGGCCTTCAATACTCAAGCCCAAAAGGAACAGTGGTTTTTGATAATCTTTATATAAGTGGAGTGTCTTTCACTTCATTTCTCATTCATTCAATCAATTTCTAGAGAGAGAAAATCCTCCAAAAATCTCATTTGCTTCCTCAAAATCTCAACTTCAATCTCATTCTCCAAGTGATTCTCATAGGCGCTCCTAGAGGAAGGCGTTCAGAGCGAAAAGTGATTACTTACCAAATTCGGCGGTCCGAGAACTCGTTCTAAACCTCCAATTTTAAGGTACAGTATCCTAAACCCCCTTATTTTATAATGTCTAAGGTTGACCCAGAAGTCTTAAAACGCCTCACCTTTAGGAACATAGAATATGAAATAGAAGATGACTCCTTCCACAACCGAAAATGGGCGGCTAGGTGTAGTCAAACTTATAAGGACCCGTATGTAAAAATAACTGAAAACCCTAATAACGCCAATGTCACTCCTACCGCCGTTCCTGTAGAAAGCCCCGAGACTAGTGACCATAATACTAGTGACAGTCTAACCGCCGGGATTGAGGAGGAGGAACACCTCATAGAACCAATAAACGGTAGGATAACAATGGCTAGCTTACCGCCAAAAGATGGCATTTGTACTAACCAGTATCAACCTTTTATCACCTCAGGAGCCGTTGTCAAGATGGTGAGAGTAACCTATGACGATCCTGAGTCAGACGCCGAGTCGCCCAGGACTGAAGCGTCCACCTCCAACGCCCTAGGGGCTGCAGGTTATAACTTAGTTAACCATTTTAGAAATTGGCTAGGTCAGGAAGAGCATAGGCGGCAATTAACCTTCCGTTACCGCCTTCCCAATGATTACACCATCCAAATCCCAGGGACTAAAAGGGCGGTAACGAACCCTTCCCCTGGTTGTATAGCTGTATATATGTTGCATTTAGAGTTAGGCATCCGATTTCCCCTTCATCCTTTCATTGTAGAATTATTAAACGAGTATAGAGTCACCCTGGCGATGCTGATGCCAAACAGCATTTCCCAAATTTTGTCCTTCATCGCCTTGTGCGATATTCTCAAGGTTGCGCCCTCCCTTACCCTTTGGAGGAACATGTTTTACTTGGTTGAATCAAAAAAGGATTTCGGGCCTGGTTGGTATGGATTCCGGACCAGAAATCACTACAAGGTTCTTCAGAAGACTGTTTCAAACCACAAGGGTTTTAGGGGCAAGTTTGTGTTTATCTACCACGGCGAAGAGTGGAATATCCCAACAAAGCCCAGTAGCCGCCTTCCCAACTTTCTCCTCAATAAAGATGTCCCTCAAATGTCCAAGGAAGAGGCTGTAATGGCTTTGTACTGTTGTACAAAAATTGTAGATGCTGGGGGCGAGGACTGTTGGTTCCCTTGTCGGTGGGTTCCCCAAGTAAAAACATTAACAAGGGAATTTTTCTTGTCTTATGTGGGTCTTAGACAGGCGTATACTAGGGGTATGAGTCTAACTTTCTTTCATAACCGCCTTCTGCTTTTATTATTTCTAACTTTTCTTCTTGCAGCTTTGTCCAGGGCGAGATTTACCCCCGAAATGGAGATCCTTTCAGACGAAATAGACATGGCGCGATTGATGATGGACGCCTGTCTGGATGAAGAAACTATTCCAATCCCCCCTCCTCCTTCAGTAAGTCATTTACTTTTCTGTAAAATTCTCAATTCTCGCCTCATCTAACACTTGTTTATTTTCAGAAAAGGAGTACAAGGAAGGACCGCGAGAATGAGAGCGCGGCGGACAACGTTGAAGGCGTTGTAGCTGAAGATGCGGCTGACCCCGCCCATCTCAATGACGCCTTCGGGGACAATGAGCCCACCGAAGCCCCCTTTGCTGGATATAATCCAATGAAGGACCAAACGGGGGCTGAAGACGACGGCGAGCACCTCTTCCAAGAGGACGAGGATATCGCCGAGGGAGCCCAGGACGGTGAAGAGACCGTCCAGAACGCCGGGGGGATGGTGAACATGAACCCCTTGGCGAAGATGAATACGCTGGGGTCCCCTTCACTGACCTTCCTACTGAGGTCAAGCTGACCCGTGCCTGCACCGCCGTTGCTGAGATGCATTCCATCGAGGCGGATGCAGAGGTGATCAAGAAGGAAGGAAAAAACACTTTCTTCCCACTAAGGGAAGCCTGGTTTGAGGTAGGCGTTCATATCATTCTTATTCCTTTTAACCTGTTAATCTTTAAATTGTGACTAACTTTAATTGTCCTAACAGCTGTCCGCCAGGCTTCATGGGATGTCTGAGGCTTATGCTCAGGCGTTGCTCCAGGAAGAATCGTCAGGCGCTGAACTGGCGGAATCAAAGAAGAAGGCTGAAGATCTGGCGCTGCAGATCAACGACCTTAAAAAGGAGCACGCCAACGCCCTGCAATCCATGGAGGACAGGGCAAAAAGCGCCGAGGACGCCCTGAAGAAGGCTGAAGAGGCGAAGAAGAACGCCGAGAGGGACCTGGCCACTGTTCGCCAGGAGTTGGCTAATTTGAAGGCTGCTGAGACCACCCAAGCCCAAAACGCCAAAACAGCCATTCTCCAATGGCAAGAGAGCCCTGAGGGGAAGAAGTGGCGAGATGAAGCTGTTTACAGCATGTCTCAGAAGATTTCTGAGCAAACCAAAATCAGGGTTCTCGCCGCTGCTGACATGGTGGTCCCTGGCAAGAAGGAGGAGATCCAGGCCGCCCTGGGTGAAATCTTGGCCAAGGAGAAGGCCAGGCAGCTGGAGAGGCAGGCTCAAATTGCTCGTCAGAGCAAAGAGAGAACTGAGGCGGCCAGAGCAGAAAAGGCGAAGAAGGACCTTGAGAATGCTGCCCTTCGCCAGAACAGGGAAGCAGCTGCCAACGTCGCTGCAGAGCTGAAGAAAACCATCAGCGGCGCCTCCCAGCCTCAAGCATCTGGCGGCTCTAAGGAAAAAACTGCTTCAGGTTCGAAAGAGCAGACCGCCTCTGGCAAGGTGCATATGACTTCTTCAGGGATAAAGGTTAGCCTGAAGAGATCTGCTGATGGGGCGGTTTCAGATGCTCCATCCACTGGGGCTAAAAAGCCAAAGGCGAACCCCAGAGCCCCAGTGGTCAACATCAGAGACCCCATAGCCCCAACTCCGAAGAAGTCAGGCTCTGGTTCTGCCAACAAAGGCGAGAAGAGGCCCAACGTCCCCCCCTCCAGCGCCAAGAAGCCTAAAGCCTTCGATGCTAAACAGCCATGGTCTACTTTTGTATCTGTACTGCTGTATTCATTTTATAACCTCTGAGTTTGTAATGTATGAACTACTATTTCATGTACTTTGGTTTTATTTAATGAAATCGTGTTGCTTTCGCCAATTCATCTTTACTTCTGCTTTTGTCTTAAATTCTGCTAAGTAACGACTCTAGGCGATAGAAAGCTTAGGCGAGGATAACCTCGTAACAAATGAAGTCAATCCCAATTCCTTGGGCGTACTCAAATAAACTTCCTATGTCCAAAAAACTGGGCGCTCCGAGAACTGTAGCAAAATAAGAATCACTCATAAATGACCAACTTAGGCGGTTACCATTGTTAATCAAGCCTAACTAAATTGGGCGGTCCGAGAAGTGTAACAAAACTAAAACGCTTGAAAACACAAAACGCCCTAGTTAGGTAATCGCCCCAGTCGATTAGGCGATAAACAAATAAAAACGCTTGAATGAAATTAACCCCCAATAAAATGGACGGTCCGAGAAGTGCAACAAAACTAAAAAACACTTCAATCACAAGCAAGGCAAAGAATTTTCAAAGTCTATATCAAAGGGAGGCATTATCTTGGAACCAAGTCTATGCCTAAACGCCCCTTTGATATTGTCTTCTATTCATATAGAATTTGGTTACATCAATGTTATTTATGTACAACAACATACGCCTTACATGGCTTACATGCCCCAGCGTTGATGTAATCAAATATAGTAACGGCGCAGATTGTCTGCATTCCAGGGCCTTGGTAGGGCGTTCCCATCAGCATCCTCTAGGCGAAAAGTACCTGGCCTGATAACCTCAGTAATTTTGTATGGTCCTTCCCAATTGGGAGTAAGCTTTCCCAGTCGCAGATCTTTGCCGGTGCTTTCCACCTTACGAAGAACCCAATCGCCACAGGAAAATTGACGTGGGCGAACCCGATTGTTAAAATATCGCGTAATCTTCTGTTTATAGCTGATGGACTGCAATAGGGCGTCACCACGAACTTCTGGCAACAAATCCAAATCAACTCTCCTGGACTCCTCATTAGCCCCATGCTCATAATAGGTGACCCTGGGCGATGGGATGCCAACTTCAACAGGAAGAACCGCCTCACTGCCATATACTAGAGCAAATGGCGTGTGGCCTGTTGATTCTTTAGTAGTGGTCCTGGCGGACCACAGAACTCCAGGCAATTCATCAACCCAGGATCCTTTAGCCCCTTCAAGCTTAGTTTTTATGCCCCTAAGAATCACCTTATTCGCCGCCTCTGCTTGCCCATTAGTTTGTGGGCGACAAACAGCAGTGAATTGGGCCTTGATGCCAAATTGTTCGCAATACCGCCGAGTGGAATCACTCTCAAACTGTCGACCATTATCAGCAATGAGCGCCCTTGGGATTCCAAAGCGGGTAATAATGTTTCGCCAAATGAACTGTTGAATCTGCTTCTCTGATATAGTTGCTAAAGGTTCAGCCTCTATCCACTTCGTAAAGTAATCAATGGCGACAAGCAAAAACTTTCGTTGCCCTGTAGCTGGCGGGAAAGGTCCCAGTAAATCCATGCCCCATTTATCAAATGGCAATGTAGGCATGATGGCGGAAAGACCTGTAGCAGGGAGGCGTGGTATGTCGGCGTTTATCTGACATTTCTCACAGGTTTTCACCAATTCTTGGGCGTCATTCTTCAACGTTGGCCAATAATAGCCAGATCGTAACGCCTTCCCTGCCAGGGTTCGAAACCCCTGGTGGCTGCCACATGCCCCTTGATGAATTTCCCTTAACACATAATCGCCTTCATCAGGGGTAATACACCTCAACAAAGGGTGAGTATAAGATTTCTTGTACAACTTGCCATCATGCCACAAAAACCACTTAGATTGTTTTCGAACTCTTTCAGCTTGCTTTTCATCTTGGGGTAAGTCTCCCTTGTCCAAGTATTGAATAATTTGACTCATCCAAGTATCGCCCCTATCAAGCATCGCCATTGTCTCATTAATACTGGGCTCCTTCAACACTTCCCAAGTAATTGTACGAGGGCTTTCATTCTCCGCCGAACTTGCTAGGCGTGATAGGGCATCAGCCTGCTGATTTTCAGACCTAGGTATGTGTTTGATCTCAAAGTTTTCAAATTTAGCCCTTAGAATGTCCACTTTACCCAGATACATTTTCATGGCGTCCTCTTTAGCCTCAAATTCGCCCATAACTTGGCTGACTACCAGTTGTGAATCGGACTTAACTACAACACATTTAGCCCCCGCCGCCAAGCACATCTGCAATCCCAATAACAGGGCTTCATACTCTGCTTCGTTATTAGAGGCTGTGAAACCAAATCTCACTGCATATTCTAGGCGATCCCCCAGATCTGTTTTGATTAGTATTCCAGCTCCACTTCCGCCCTTTGTGGAAGAACCATCCACGAACAACTCCCATGGGTTGTCAGTATTCATAGTTGGGCGATTAGTGCATTCTGTGATAAAGTCGGCCAACGCCTGGGCCTTTATCGCCCTCCGTGGTTCATACTGAAGGCCGTAATCAGCCAACTCATCGGCCCATTCAGTCATCCTAGTTGAGTGATTTCGCCCTTCGATGACTTTGCGGATTGGTTGCCCAGTAAGAACCGTGATGGGATGGGCGTGAAAGTATGGTTTAAGTTTCCTACTCGCCACCACCAAGGCATACACGAGCTTCTCTATCATCGAATATCTTGATTCCGCCCCTCTATATGCATGGCTGACGAAGTAGACTGGAAATTGTGTTTTACTTCTTTCTGCAACTAGGACTGCACTCAAGGCGTACTCTGAGACTCCCAAATATATGAACAAGGGTTCCTTTGGCAGGGGCGATACCAACTTCGGAATTTCCGCCAGATGCTTCTTCAACTGTTGGAAAGCTGTTTCCGCCTCTGCATCCCACTTGAACGTGGATCGTTTCAAAGTCTGAAAGAAGGCCAGACTTTTATCCGCCGATTTAGACAGGAACCGCCCTAGTGCCGCCATGCACCCTGTTAATCGCTGTACCTCTTTCACATTCCTAGGAGATTGCATGTCAAGCACCGCCTGTACTTTATCTGGATTCGCCTCAATGCCTCTTTCGTCTACAAGGAATCCAAGACATTTTCCTCCTCGAACGCCAAAAACACATTTCTGAGGATTGAGGCGCATGTTGAACTTTCTCAAAGATTCAAATGTTTCCCTGAGATCAGCAATATGGTCAGTCTCAAGTTTACTTTTGACAATCATGTCATCTACATATACTTCAATATTCCGGCCAATCTGACCGTCGAATATTTTATTGACCAACCTCTGGTAAGTAGCCCCGGCGTTTTTAAGGCCAAAGGGCATCACCTTGTAGCAATACACTCCTTGATGAGTAATGAAGGCAGTGTGTGCTTGATCCGCCTCTGACATGGGGATCTGGTGATAACCAGCATTGGCGTCCATGAAACTAAAGAGGGCATGCCCTGCAGTAGAGTCGACAAGCTTATCAATTTTAGGAAGTGGATAATCGTCCTTGGGACAGGCCTTATTAAGGTCTGTGAAATCCACACACATCCGCCACGTATCGTTTGGCTTTCTGACCAAGACGACGTTGGCAAGCCATTCGGTATATTGCCATTCTCGAATGAACCCTGCTTCAAGAAGCTTCTTAACTTCTGCAGATGCCGCCATGCTCCGTTCTCGCCCTTGATGGCGCAACTTTTGCTTAACCGGTTTGTACCCTTCTTTGATTCCCAGCTTATGCTGCATTATCTCCGAGGAGATACCTGGCATTTCATTCGCAGAGAAGGCGAATACGTCCCTATATTCGCGCAGGACGCCTATGATTTGAGCTTTTAACTTCTCCTCCAAATTAGCCCCTACTCGCACCGTATGGGCCGGATTTTCATCAATCATGACTTCTTCATGGTTATCCACAGGCCTTGGGCGGGAATAATGTTTTGGGTTCTCTGCAATGTATACATCCATTGGGGCGGCTGTAGAGTCATGCTCAATTTCTTTTCGTTTCCTACTACTTGACGGGGAATCAGATGCGCCTACACCCCTCAGACTGTTAACATAACATTCTCTGGCGGATTTCTGATCTCCGTATAGCTTGCCTACCCCTCCGTTATCTGTCTCAAATTGCAGCAACAGCTGATATGTAGAAATCGCCGCCTTCACTCGATTGAGTAAGGGGCGTCCAATGATCACATTATATGGTAGGGGAATATCGACCACGATGAATTTAATCATCAACGAGCGCCCTTGTCCCTTCTCGCCCAGTCGCACTGGCAGGCGAATTGTGCCCTTAGAATATACATTCTGTCCGCCGAAGCCCACCAAAGGTTGGGACAATGGCTCAAGCTTTTCATCACCGTACTTTAATTGTTTTAGGCACTCATAGGTAATGATGTCTGAAGAACTTCCTGAATCGACGAGTACTCGCCGTACCCTCGCATTCGCCACTTTTAACTCGATGACCAAGGGATCATCATGTGGCAGACTAACTGGGTTGGAGGATTTGCTGTCAAAAACCATAGTGGGACAAGGCGGTGGGGATGATTTTGCTGTATCCGCCACCTGATGCCTTAGTTCATACAAGTGTTGCTTTCTTCCTCTGTTGCTGGGTCCGCCTGATGCCAATCCGCCAGCAATTACCCCTACCATAACATCAGTATCATCGCTATTAGCTGGCTTCTTTTTCTTGGCGTTTTCTTTGTTAACATACTTGTTAAGTTTTCCTTCATCAGCTAGCTTATCCAACGCTCGTTTCAACTCGTTGCAGTTTCGAGTAGTATGGCCACAGTCTCTGTGGTATTCACACCATAGGTTCTTATTCCTTCGGTTTTCAGAGGTTTGGATGGGTCGGGGCTTTGGGAGCATGTTGCTCTCCTTAATGTCGAGAAAGATTTCTCGCCTGTTCACATTGTATCGAGGATCGACGCCATCGTCTCGCCACTTCCTCTTCTTATCACCTCCTTGATTATCATCGCGGCGATCGCCGTTGCGTTGATCGCCTTTTGAGCGATCTCTTTTATCTTCAACCTTTTTCTTAGTAGGAGGATCACTCTGATTTGCTTCTGAGGCACGAATGTACCTCTGCGCCATCTCCATGGCAGTTGAGTACTTCCTCACATCTTGGATCATCAGATCCTGCTTAAAACGCCCTGGACGTAGCCCGGTCAACAAAGACGCAAAAGCTACAGCATCTTCCAAGTTGGAAATCTTCAAGGATTCTGCATTGAACCTCTTTATATAATCCTTCAAACTCTCGCCTGGTTCTTGTTTGCAACTCATCAAAGCTACGGTAGTAACCTCATGGCGCTTTGCTGCTATAAACTGTTGGCGAAATAAGGCCTCCAACACAGTAAAGTTTGTGATGGATCCTGACGGGAGTTCGCTAAACCAGGTAAGCGCCATTCCTTTTAAGGTAGTTGGAAAAAATTTACACCAAGAAGCTTCGCACTCAGTCTGAACGCCCATCTGCGCCTTGTAAGCAGCCATGTGATCATCTGGATCTGTGGTTCCATCAAATGGATCCATTGTTGGAATTTTGACTTTCCTTCTGTCAACGGTATCGAGAATCTCTCTGCTGAGAGGTGTTCGAGAAGTAAGAATTCCCCGAGGGAGACTTTCCGCCACTGTCTCTGATTCTTCCTCATCAGAACTTTCGTCACGTGACCGCCTATGCCTCCTTGTTCGGTTCGAAGTCCTTCTGGTAGGCGATCGCCTGGTTGAACGCCTTCGAGTGGGAGAACGTCGAGCAGGGGATCGGCGGCTAGATGAACGCCTGACTGGCGATCGCCGAGCTGGTGATCGCCCTGGGGACTGAATTCTGCTGGTCTCCCCACGCTCACGTCTCCGATTGTTGATTATCTCTCGCGCATCGCGAATAACTGTTGTTGTCGCCCTACTTCGAGGCGCCACACCTGATCTATCATGTCGAGACCCAGGAGTTGGTGAAGAACGTTGGGGTACCGTCACTCTTGATCGGACTCTGTTGGTCGCCCTGGGACTCGGGGGTGGCGATGGACGAAGGTGCCGTGCAGATTCTCGAGATCTGCTGGCAAAATTGAACGGACCGCGAAGGCTCCGAACGATTTGTCCTCCATCCGCCACGGGCTCACCGTGTCCGTTATTCACAGGTTCTGCGTGGATTGGAGGCGCCTGTTCTGGAACTGGCGCTGGCATAGGATTTTCTTGAGGCACTCCAGGAATGACTCGCTCCAGGTCAGCGAAATGAGCATCCAAACCTCTGATGAGTGCTGAAAATTGATGATCGAATTTCGCTGACAGGTCATTAAGATCTCTCCTAGTCACCAACTCTGGCTGCTGACCTGCATCTTGATGTTGAGACTGAACATCTGCAGAATTCCTGACATTCGTCTCGGACGCTGCTGGTGAGTCAGCATCTGTATTCCTGCGACTTCTTGTGATACGTGCCATCACTGACTTCTTGATCAGTCCCCACAGACGGCGCCAATTGTTCCGAGTACGGAAATCTAAAATATAGAAAATTAGGGAATCCAAATCGTTTGCCTGAATCTTGAATGTCGCCGGAAAATGCGCCGGAAAATACGCC
>SNQN01000471.1:37429-82415 GCA_008642245.1 Bassia scoparia
AAGTATAGTTTAGATTGTTCATATGTCTTCTGATAGTTACTTGTAGCTGTAGCTCATCTTTCTTATCATTAGCTTGAGTAGCATTATTTTCTGAGGTTATATCGTTCTGCTATAGCTCGTATTATTTAGCTTGTCTGTTGAGGCGCTAACTAGCCTACATGTGGTTGCATTGTCTAGCCAATATTTTGCTGCATACCTGTAAATCGTCGCTCCAACGGCAGTTACAAATTAAGTTACTATAGGTTATTGGGGTGAATATACGTCATTCGTTAACTTTTTAAAAAATCATCAATGGTGATATTAATGGTAAATTTTATCATGAATACGTATGATATGTCATTGGGCGGCTGAGTCAACTATTTGCAGAAAAATTCTTAATTCGACTGTATGTTTGAATCTGTTATAATATTTATTTAACGTATCACAATGGTTTATATTTGTTCTGTTTCCTTTGCATTCTCTTTCCATATGTGTCCTCTATCACTTATCAAATCGACCACAGTTTTTTCTTATCTATTTATATATTCTTAAAGTGTCTTTCATTGTAATATTCTTCTCATTCTTATTTCTTTCATTTTGTTCCCGCTGCATATGGTTTAAATACACGTTATCATAAAATGCAGCGACAGAACACGCATGTGTATTTAATTACTGTAGACTGTCCACTTTTGTATCCATATAACCGACCCAATGGCTTAATTCGTGAACATAGATTTTTTTTAGTTAATGTGAGATGTGTGTAGGTTAATATTGTGTGCGGTTGATACATAAGTAGTTGTAAGGTACATGCTTTTTTTCTACTTAGAATGAAAAGGTATAGTCTATTTATTCATGGGTTTAATATACATATTAATCAATTTGGTCATCAGATTATCATGATTTTAGATAAGCTCTAAAGTGATTGTCACGCAGAGCAGCTCTCCGAGAGTTATCTATTGATCTTGGAAGCAACAGTCCCTATACTTTGGTTTTTGCTTTCACTCACGTTTAACCCTTAAATTTTATTTTGAGCCTCCTAATTAATTAGCTGTGTTGGTATAGAGGTTGGAGGGAGATTTTAGAAGGTGACATCTATTCGAGAGTTTTGTGATAAGTCGATAGTCTATTAATGGGGTGTTTGTAAAAGAGTTCTAGTAGAGTGGTATAGTTTCGTGATGCGAATGTTAAATATGTATATAATGCTCAGAGTAGGTTTGTGAGTGTTGTTGTTAACCGTGGTTAGTTTATCGTATCGGTACTTCTTGTATTATTCAGGTTTTTTTCTTCTTCTTTTTTCCTCTATATAATATGTATTGTATAAGTATGTGATGCTAGATATTGATTATAAGGAAATTGTTTGTTGACGACATGATTGATGTTATGAGTTTGGTATAAGTAGAGAGTAGCACTGGTGGATGTTTGTGTATTTAAAAATAACTACGCGTGGGTGGGAGGCGCAGGTGCAGGGGGGCGCGTGAGGTGGTCTCACGGATGTGTTCAAAACATTGGTGTAAATCATATCCTTTATGTGTCGAGCGTTAGTGATTCTGTGAAGCGGGTGGGACGCTGTTTATCGTATGAATTAGGGTTAGTTGGTATTGCCCCTATTGTTTGTTTAACTAACTTGGGACTGGGGTCCGGTGCGTGGTCTCTTCCTAGTGTGTAGCTAAGATTACTTGTGATGGTTTTCATTCTGGATCTCTTATGCTTCATATATTTCTTTTCTTCTTTTCATCTTGATCTATCTCTCTGTAATCTCATTCATTTTGCAAGTGTATATCGCTTCCTCTGTGTCTCGTGGAATATTCGTTTTTGTTGAGTTCCTAGTTCGAGTTTCTTGTTGTCGCAGCTAACGCGCAGCGCTGTAGTATGATGTATCAGTCGGGTCTCAATCTAGAAATTGGTGTATTTTTTTCGCTAGTGGGTGGAACATTCTTCGAACAAAGGAAGTCTATAGCTTTTGGTCATTGTGATATTTTGTAGGTTACTAGTTTTATATCGTTGGGTGAGACGTATTTTTGTATCTTTTAACTTTTTTCTGCTTACGCAATTTTTTGTTGTGTGTTGTGTTTCTTTAATGATTTTCTGTTTGTGTTGATTTTGCGTATTTTGCTATTGATTTGTCATGTGTTGGCTGAATCTATTGGAATGATGGTTGGCTTAATTAGTTACTTGTTATGCCTGGAATTGGGTTTATTAACGGATGTGGTAGATGTATAGCTTTAACTCTGTTTGAATCGTCGACCTGCTTTTTTTATTGTGGTAGCTTTGTGTTTATGAATCTTATGCTATTTTGTTATACTCTTTGTCTTCTTTCTTGGTTTGTTCTTGTAAAGGTGGTAGCACATTCTGATACTACTCTTCTTATTGTGAGTTCCCAAGAAAATATGTGGTTGATTTTTTCTTTTCTCTCTTCTAAGAACGCAGCTCTTTGTTTCTCGGTCTACCGTTTGTTTATACAATAGGATTCTTTCCTTACCATACAATGCATTTCTTCTCTTTCCCTCTTATTCTGCTCTCATTTTTCATAATTCGAAGTTGTCGACCTTCTAAATATAATTATTTGGACATTGTCTGTTGCTATGAGTGGAATTACAAGTTTTTCCTTGTGGTTCAATTCCTTCTAAATTGTAATACTCTCTTTTCATTATGTGATTCGCAGTAATTTAGAGATTTTGGTTGAATATTATTCTCCAATTTGTTTCGAATATTCATCTTGCAAATCGACAAAATGATTGGAAACAATGATTATATTGCCTCGCTGTTATAGTCTTGAGAACTTTGAATTATACTGATGAGATTCGGGTCGTTTAGTGAAAGAGTTTATATCAACGTATTTAATGTGTTGACTATTGATGAAGTGACACTTAGTGTAGTTGGTATAGAATGAGAGTGTGATTTTAAGAAGTAGGAGAGGAAAAATTGGTGCCGGTGTGGTCGGTAATCATTTTGAAAATGAAGCAGTTTTAGGGATGAGTAATATCTGATTGCGGGAAGTTGTGGTTTGAGGAAGTGAGTAATTGATTTTGTGTGACTGGTGATCATATGATTACTAGATAGATTGAAAGAAAGGGAGTTACAGTAGTCAATTGAAAGAGATGAATTTGAAAGATTGGGAGTGTGGTTTAGTTTGAGGAGGCAAGAAGGACTTATTGAGTATGCCAACGTATGAGGTTTATGAAATTAAGGGCAGAAAGGAAAGTGAGAGTATAAAGAGTGATATGAAGAGGAGGTTTGATTAGTTAGATGATTGTGGGAGTTATTCTGGAGGCTAATTACTAAGAGATGGCAACTTTGGACGTGTTGTTGTCATGAAATGAGTTATTGTCATAGTATCTGTGGTTGGTATAGATCATTTCTGAGTAATCATGAAAATGTAATACGCTAGCAGTGAAAATTTTTTTTTGCTGGTAAACTGTTGCTTTCCGCTTTTTGCTGCGTACTAAAGTTGGGTATGTTTTACAATGGTTTTTTTACAAGTGTGGTTGTTATTTTTATTAAAGAAACAATGGTCTCGGTTAGGTTATTTTAAGTTTGAACAAAGGTGGGTGTTTTTCGAAGACATGTTTCTTAATTATCTTGTAGAATAAAGCCATACAGTTGAGATCCTGAATCATGATTTGCTGTTTTGAAATTAAGAGATTATTCTGATTTTTTTAACTACTAAGAAAATTGCTTTGGCAGCGTTTCCTTAGTTTAAGAAGACTGTGGTGTATGAACGGTTCTTAGGTAAGAGACGGATATTCATGACAAACCGGTCTGATTTTGATTCTCTAGAAGATCCGGTTTTTGGTAAATCTCTTAACTCTCACAAAGAAACCGTATTCAGTAAACGGTCTCTTTGTGATATTTTTATTTTAAAAATAATAAATGAATTGTGTAGTGGGGTCGAAAGGAATGTAGGTGGTGGGAAAGGCCTCTCTTTCCTTATTTTAATGTGGCTTTTTCTAGCCTTTACGTTTCTTCATTTCTCATCTTTTTTTTCCTCTCTCTTATTTCTCATATCAATTCTTTTCTTCTCTCTCTCTTTATGTTTCTTTTCTGTTTCTTTCATCTCTTCTCTACTTCTAATTATCTCATTCTCTAGGATTATCTTTTTCTCATATTGTTTCTTGGTATTTTTTTTTTTAATTTGTGGTTGGTGGGGCGGTAGGGGAAGAGGCGGGGCTTACGGGACGAGGCGGCTGGAAGGGGGGGGGGTCGAGGTTGATGAGTGTGTGTGAGGGTTTGTTTGTTCGGGTTTTCTCCTTATTGTTTTTCGTTCTTTTTTTCGGTTTCTTCAGATCTAGTATTGTTTTTTTGTTTTTTTTTCTTATTTTGTCATTTAGATTTTGTTGTGTTTATTTCTTTTCTGATTTTTGTTTTGTTTGTTTTCGTTTCTGATTTCTTGTGTTTTTATTTTGCTCAAGTTTTCGATTGTTTTTTTTGAGTTTTTATTTTGTTTCTTTTTTTCGGATTTTTCTCTTTATTACTTTTGTTGATTGTTTTCCGCGTTCTTATTTTTTTTATTATTTGATTTATGTTTTCTCGGATGTTGTTTGTGTATTTTTATTTGTGCTTTTTTGGGTATTTTGTGTTTTGTGTTTTCTATTAGTTGATTTATATCCTTTTCCGATTTTTATTTGTTTGTGAAGTTGTTCATCTAATCATCTTAGTTTTTCTTGTATTTATTCTTAGATGATTTTTGCATATCTTGGTATTTTCGTTGGTATTTTTTTTTCTTTGTCTGTAGTTTTTCGATTATTCGTTCATTATCTGATTAAGGAGTTGGTATTTTCAATTATTTTGTTTGGTTTGTGTCTTAACTCTTTATGATTGTTTGTTGATTTTTTCTTTCCAAGCTGTATTGGTGTTCTGTCGGTTTTTTGTCTTTTATTAGGCTCAATGATTTGTGTGGGTTAGCAGGATGTTAATGAAATATGGTGAATATCTTTAGTAAATAGGATGTGGTATTTTGAGATATTTAGCTCGATAATTCTAATGATTACTTATCTTAAATTTTATATATATATTTTATAATTTAATGAGAAGTAGTATGATTTAAGGCGCACTGTGGTTCCGAATTTCGTTGATCTTTTTTTCAATTTGATGTACGGTGGCAGGGCATGCATGTTGGGTGACTAGGCTCGTGTTCTGGTATTGGTCGCAACAGGGAATGTGTGCTATTAGGTTTTTGTTTGCGCGCGAGGGGCTAGTTATTTCTAAGAGTGTCGATTAGTATGGATGGTATACAAGGTATTTCTAACATTTATATGTATATTGGTTGTATGTAGTTATGTTATTGTTATTGTAGAATTTGCTTTATGTTCGTATAACTTATTTATTGTATGGGTCGTTCTTGTTTTAATTGCTAATGTTATGTTATATTCGTGTGTTTTATTATCGACTTCTTTAAAGTACTAGTAGTGCTGGTGACCTTCCAGTGATGTATATTTTATATAATTATATTATAATATTCAAGATGACTCGGTTTAAGAATGACAGGGTCTCTAAGTGAGGTAACGGAGATTCAAATAGACGGGCTAGTTTGCACAAGAACGGTTGTGGTTGGATCTATTTCTTATAGAGATCGGGTCATTCTTCATTCGATGTCGGCTTCGTGATGAGTAGTGTCATATTTAGAGCACGACTCGGGAATACGGGATGTTTTGTTACTATATGGTCTGTTTGCTTGTCTTTAGAGACCCGTAATCACTACGTCGGTCTTGAACCTAAAGCTATGAGCTAAGGACGTGGCTTGTAATTAAGCGTCTACGTTATAGGCTATTTTTTGTGACTGGGCTTTCTTTGGCTTCTGTTGTGTAGTGTGGTGTATTCTGATGGGATTTTTGTTTTAAATAAGAATATGGATAAGTAGAGGAAGAAAAAAAAAAAAAGGCAGAAAAAGAATGTAACGGAAGGGAATCGAATTCAAGGTTGTATGCTGAAATTCTTGCTTTTGTGACTTTATATGATCGTATTGAGAGAATGTAATTGGATATTTGTAGGTAGACGGACTTAATAAAAATAATTAAATCCACATATAGTGACGAACTTCTGTAGGAGAGGACTCAAGTTGAAGGATATTATGAAGGACATGTCATGATTTAATGGAGACTAAATTAAAACTAATACTTCGTATAGGGCTCAGATGCATCACAATCTCAATTTAATCACCGCGGTTCATTCTGCGCTGGATTGTTTGTCTACTTCATCGGTAGAGGCAGTAAACTCGCTCATCTCGTGTGATTCATGTTCGAACGCTTCGATTCGCCGAGAACTCTAGACTTGTATTAGTGGCTATAACCTATACATTTGAAAAACAAAACTAAAGAAATAAGAATTAAAAACTTAGACTTCTGTAAGAATTTTATAGAGAAGAATACAATCTCAGATAAACCTCAAATGAATACGGAAATTAGATATAAAAATGAAATAAAAAATGAACGTAGAGAATGGTGTAATCTCAAATTGATTTCATTTACTACTGAAACTAAAAAACTAAGAAATATTATCATTTTTGATATTATTAAACATTAAAATAAATAAAGACCATAAAATCTTATTTTGACTAGAAGAACATATTCTGAAAATTTATAAGAGAAATCAGCAAGAATAAACTATCTTAAGAATAAATCTACTAGACTGTGTATTAGATATTAAATGGAAATACCTAACCTTCATAGATGATTAGAGGTAGACTCGCCATTTGGCTATCGGCGGCGGTGCTGTCGTGGTTGTGGGTGAGGTCAGAGCGGGGGCGGGGGTAGAGGTGAATCGGGTCGAGGTGGATTTATGGTGCAAGGGAGGGTGGTTGGGTAGAGGGACAAGCAATCTGTTAAAAGTGAGATGTAGAAGTGGATTTGAGGTTTTGATGGGGAGGGTAGAAAAGTGTCGGTACTGTAGTTATGCAGCGGTGGTCAGTTAGAGAGAATGAGAATGGGTGTATGATGTTTGAGCAGAGTAGACGAGAAGAGTGTTATTAGGGTATTTTATTTGTCCTAAGTATCATAAGGCATTTAATGAGTATTGCGAGTCGTATTTGGTATGTCTCGTAGTTTCTTGGAGTTTTTTATTTAATTTTTATTAATAATAGTATATGTATTTATCGACGTGGCTTGGGTTTAGGCCAATAAACCGAGATATAAGTCTATACTAATTTTTTCTGTTTATTATATGTTGTCGGTTTGTTTTCAGAAAGAGTAAATAATGTTTTTGTGGCGGTTTTTATAGTAACGCCAGGCAAATGACCGCGTACTGTATGGGTTGTTATCTACTAGTGCAATAGGTATTACTTCTATGTATGTATTCGATTATACGTATAGATGTGTGCAGTGTTGCTTTAGTCTGGATGAAAACTTGAATTATATCTCATGGTTCAATTTTTTGTTTTCGGTTTATTGCTGTTTCTTTAGTGCTCATAGTTCCTTAGGTGCAGTTTCTCTATTTAGATTCCTTGGGTTGGATAGTATGGTTTTCATCAAACGTTTTTCCGATTCATTCTTTATACAATGTTCACATTAATGTCTAATCATCTTGCATTTTGCATTTCTGATTGGTTTTCCATTCATATGGATCTTTTCTGTGCTTGGAATATGCGAGTTGGATATAAACGAATTCTCCAAGAGGATGGATCTGTCCTCTAGTTCTCACTTACCAGTTCGATACGCATACGTTAAGACCGTACTCCTTGTGGTGTGCAGCTTGAAACATATTGGCATCCTACCACTTCACTTAAATTTCTCCTAACTATTTGGGGACACCCATCCAGTTCTAGCATTGTAGGGTAAATCGTCATTTCCAATAGGCAAGTTAGAGATTCTAACATCATATTTCTAGTCTTAGATTCTCTCTTGAAGGAAGAATATAAGTGAATGGTTTTTGGATTTGTGAAAATAAATTAGCATATTCCAGAAGTATCGGTCTTTGGTTTTATACTAACATTAGAAGAATCATGTAAGGTACTACTTCTTGAGAGAAATCTTTTTATTACTCAATCTTTTATACCGGACTCTCCGTATAGCATTTCCCACACTGCTACGATTTACAACCTCACAACCTTTGTTTTTAATAGGGTTACTAACAACTACAACATTAAATAGCAATAATACCAAAACCCTAACTGCAGTTAATTTCTACTCGTCTAATTGATATATCAAACGCAATTAGAATCACCTCAAGTATTCACAATTTTAGCAGGTATTGGCAGATCCATAACATATCTTCACATTCACTACTTTTACGAGTTAGAAATTGAAATCAGAACATTACTATGGATTTAAATTTTAGCAAGAATTGCCACAATAATACATATTTTTGTTGCTGCTGTATAAGAACCATGGGTAATAAGTGAATCTGAATGTTTTTGGTTTTCGGTGCTTTGAGTTCCAATTAGCATTCATCTATTCGATTTAGATTGGCAGAGCCTTATTTCAGAGCTTCCATATGGATTGTTGTTGAAGTAGTCATATACTATCATTCAGTCATCGAATGTTCACAGATGACGAATGGATTATATCGGTCCACTTTTTTCGTTTCGCGATTTTTGGTTTTAGTTCTCGCATATCAGGAGTAAGGAGAAGAGCTATTCTCTTTGTGTTGCATGTGTATGATTTCTTGTCTTACAGTCTTCGAGATTTTATGGTTTTTATTCGATTGGTGGAACAAAAAGATGATAGAAGAAAAAGATGAATTTGATAATATTCAAATTTTTAAACTTCAGCTGTATGCTTAGATATTAAATTTCTTTTCTTTTGGCATTTGTGGCTGGTGGTGTTAATTCTGTTTGGGAGCTATTATGCCGTTTGCTAGATATGTTATTTGAGTTTTAGCGTTAGGTAAAAAAAGTAAGGGCGTATAACTAATTAATTAATTATATGCTTAAGTATAGTGTATGTGGGTGGCGGAGATAGACAGTCGTGGCATAAGGCACCTCCAGATATAGGAAGGTGTAATGTGGAATACAGAATGACCTTAATATTGTGTGCGCCTTCCTATGATATCTTGGATCTCTGATCAACTAAGGTTTCTACTGGCATATTCTCAGGAAAGATTATGATAAGTGACACATATGGAGTCAAATTATTTATAATTCAAGATAATCGAAATTAGCGGTTGGTGTCTTTAGAAAAGCTGAGGGATCTGTTGGATGCGAAGGCCACTTCTAGCAACAAGGTTTGTGGTGAACGGGTTGTGTTCAAGCTATTTGATTCGATTCAATGGCAACGCGAAAGCATGTAGGATAATCTGCTCTTTTGAGGACTAACAGCACTCATAGGTTGATGTCTGAAGAACTTCACTAAGATATGATTCGGACGAGACTGACGTTTAACCTCACGCTAGTAAGAGAACCTTCACACTGCACTATGATCATGACCGGGTTTATATCTGAGTGAGATCTTTTGGTGGCTAAGATGCGACGGTGTGACTTTGATGGAGTCGAGTGACTTATCAGGTGGGCAGACTCGTTGGGGTGTGTGCTCTAATCAAACCGTTCTATACTTTTAGAATTACGTGGCACTATAAGGAGCGGTTGGGGTATGGTGATTTCTTTTGTACAACTATGTATGGTACTCCCTGCTTACATGCTGGTCAAAGGAACTGGTGGGCCTTTGTTGGTCGTCAGATCATACGGTGTTTTCTTTCCCTTCCCTTCTGTTGGCTTTATGGGTCTTTTACTTATTATATTTAGGCTAAAGGGGACCGTTTATGGTCAGCGAGTTGCTTTTTATGTGATATTTTTTAACATTTTACCTGTAGTATTAGGAGCCATAGCTTCATATATCCTGCTGATGCTCCTATGGATAAAATTTGTTGGTCTACTAAGCGCGCAGCATTAGCCCTATGCCTTGGCGCATAACATTTGCAGTTTTGACTCATTCCGACTATAATGCTATTTATGTTTTGGCACATATTCTTATAATTTCCAGTCATGTGGCTGTTTTTGTCTTCTGTGTTATTATCTAATAAGCTTTTCGTCATACAGGATTTTCGCTAAGTCTCGCAATCAGTCTCCAGATTTTATTTGAACTACTATACAATCAGACACATTCTCAAGTTTTCAGAAAATACTTTCATTACTTTACTTTCCGTTGGTGTTGTTACAGCTTAACAAATTGTAGGTATCTTACATTTCACCTATTTGCACCAATATATATATTAAGTTCGGAGTAGTTTTGATAGCCGATCTAATCTGTATACTACTGTGGGTCATTTATCTATTATAGTATACCTTATATAGGTTCTTATATTCATTCGGTTTTCAGAGGTTTATTGGAATTGTTGCGAGACTTTCGGAAGTAATAAAGGTTCTTGTTTTTGGTTATGTTCATACTGTTTGTACTTATCCTGTTCTAAAAAATGTCTGAGTATCATTTCTACCGCTGATTTTTGTCTCGTCTTTGTTGATCTTTGCTTTAGTTTGCTATACTGTGAGGAGTCTGTAGGTCAGCCATCGGTTCTGTCGGTACCTTAATCAGCTTTGAGGTAGTTATCTACGTGAAATTTATTCTTCATATTATTCAGGACATTAATCCATATTAAGTTAATTGAATCATTACATTCAAGTCCGCGACAAGATAAGTTCGATTTATAGCGACACTTTGTTGATCGCATACACTTTTGTAAAGGTCGTAGATGAAATATTTTAGATGATCTCTAGGTAAAGAATCTGTCTCACTAGAGAATATGGGTGATTTATTAATCCATTTTCTTAGAGTCTAGTGAAGAGGATTTGAGTTTCTATGATATCTAAGCTTACCTTAGTTGTATGGACTTGACTGTCGTCTTTGATAGTTGACTTCGCGCTCTATACTTCTTCTATATGGAAAGTTTTTAGGAGCTATAATTCCTTCACATCTCTGGTTGTTCTCAATCTAGGAGTATATGGGAGTCTAAATGAAATGTAGGCAAATTTCTATATGCAACATTGAACTGGCTGATGAACGTAGCTCAATTAAGATGTATTAATCTTTCAAAGACATGTATAGGGCACGTCATAGAAATACGACTTGGAACTATGTTCATATATGTTCAGAAAGATTTAGGATGTGGATAATTGTACTTTTGGTCAGTAGGATTCTGGAACTATTATGGTAAGTCCTCTTTGACTATTTCATTAATATCTCATATTTATATAGAACTACTGCGTATGGTTGTGTTGTCATTATTTCTGTATTTTGTAATATCATGTATTTATGCAAAGTTACCTCGCGTGATTATTCAACTTCATGGTCGCTTCATATCAGACTTTAGATGTTTGGACTGGATGTTGATTGGTATTTTTGGGTCCACAATGGAGGATCAACAAAATTATTAAGTTCATGTGAGGTTTTGCTTCGGGTTATTACACTTTCACTATGGCATACAACCTAACAACATGATAATGTTCTCAGTTCATGCTGATCAGCTATAAACTTTGGAGGCTCTTCCTAAATGTTCAGATGGGAGAATTCTCTAGATATATGAGTTGAAAAGTTAGGAGGTACACTTGACAAGTGACTCGACAAACGAATGAGATGGAAACACAGTTTGGGTGATGGACGGTAATCCATGACGGTGTAGTTTATCGTCTATAACTGAGGGTAAGCAAACTCGGGCATTCTCTTATATCACTAGTAGTTAGGGCAAATTTAAAGATTTTTAAATGGGATAAAAATCAGCTAAGATATTGTGTATTGCGAAATTCCTCCATTTGGGTAACAAATACCCACATGCAACAAAAGGATAAGTTAGGAAGGGCAGGCTAACTCTTTGGTTCTTCGGGTGATCTTTTTTTTTTAAAAATTGGCACATGGGTGCTCGACTTATAGACCACTAGTAGAAAGACAAAAGCAGTTCTTGGACACCTCGCACACAATTGCTGGTGGCTGGTGTGTAGTGTTCTTGTTGTTGTGTTGTCCATATGCTGGAGAGTGATGTGAGATGCGGGGATAGTTGTGAAGTTGTGTCTGTGATTCAGTCAAACGATAGACTTCTAAAGCTGGCGTTTTATTTAAAACCGAAGGAATATCTGTGCTGTGCATCTGGTCAATATACAATCAGCAGTCCAGGATCGGAGGTATGAGAACGTAAGAATCCCCGAGGGAGATTTCACTCATGTCTTTCGGGTGTCCATTTTACTTGTCTTCTCTCTATCGTCATGTTTATTAACTTTATTTCAGTCACTATTGCACCTTCTTCCGCTATTTTTACACCAGTTTCCTTCTTTCGTCTACTTCGCTCTACTGTGCTCGTCTTTATTCTCCTGCCTTTGTTCTGTCGTTCGGTCTATTCCTTCGTATTTCTCACGCTCCTCTATATAACTCTGGTTAACGTGCTTGTTTAGCTTTTCGCCGGGGCTGGTGTTCTGACATCTGCCCTTGAGACGATGCGATGCGAGCACAGGTCCCCCGCCCGTGAGCAGTCTCGGTCGCTCACTTTTTGTTTGTGGCGGTGTTTTTACGAGTGGTATTTTTGGTTTTGCTGTGTCTGAGTATTGAGATGCTTGGGGACTGGTTGGTTGGTCGGATTCTTGAGGTAGCGAGGGCGGAGGATTGGTGTGAGGAGCGTTGTGCGCTTGGTAAGAGGCGAGGGGCTGGGTCTTGTGTTGGTGGGCAGGGGTCTTTGGGTTTTGGGTAACGTTTGAAAGTTTTTGCTATTGTGTGGTCTATGCATTATTATTTTGCATTTCTGGGTTTTGGTTGCTGATCTGAGTTTTATTTACTCCTTTATCTGCTGCTGGGATTATGATGTCCTGATTGATTGTTTTTTGTATGAATATTTCTGTAATTGTGGCGGGCGGTTGATATGATTGGAAGTCGGCAGGGCGAGAGATTGGTGGATTGTGGTGGTTGTGGGGGTTCTGTTGGGGCTATTATCTGGTTTTGAGTCGGGTGATTGGGTGGATCGAGCTGGTGGTGTGTAGTGGCGCTCGTCTAGTGATGACTTTGTAATTTTCAGTTGTTTACATATATTCATTTTGACATCTTTCTTCTTGTGCTTGCTGGATTTTTTTCTTCGATATTTGTGCGGGAGTCTCTCGATTTTCTGTGTGTATGGGTGATAGTGTTGAGATGATATGAGTTTAGGAATCTCCTTATTTCTGTATATGTGGGTCGATGTTTGGAATATTCGCTTTTGGGTTTGTTCTCTTTATTGTGGTCTGTTTTCTTTGTTGTTTCGGTTTTTGGTTGATTTCTGATTTTGTATGGATAGTCTCTTTGTTTTTCTGTTTCGTGAGGTTTCTGCTGCGGGGTCTCTGTCTGGGATTTATTCTTTGTACTGAGTTGTGGTTCTGTATTTGTGCTGTTTGTGATGGACGTTTTTGAACATAGGTGCCGGCTTTTAAGGTTTTTTTTATTTTGCATGTTCAGATGTTTCTTCTTGTTAAGATTTCGTGGCTGTGTCAATATGGTTGGGCGTGATTCTCTTTTTTATGTACATGATAAGGTCTTCTTGATCTGAGGTCGGGATTGTTTGGACTTTCATTACCGCCACGTTTATTATTTGTTGTTTTGGTACTTCTGACCTCTGTTTTGTTTGTCTCGTTCAATTTTATTTTCTTTCCAGTTTTATGTCTATCTCTCAGAGTCGCTGGAGGGGTTTTTAATGTGTAGCTGTTTGTGTTTCGTGGGTGATTTATGGTTTGGTCGCTTTGCTTGTGTCGCATTCTATTTTCTTTGGTATAGATTTTTCTGAGAGCTTATTTTCTCTTCATCTTTATGGCATTTGGAGTGTTTGACGCTAATTTCATGGGCTATATATTCAAGGGATCTGTAGAAATTGAGTTCTATTCTGGGATTATATCTCTTTCTGATTGAGTTGTGCTTTGAATAATTAGATGATGCGTTGATGTTGTGAGGATTAATGATTTAATTCTGTTTCTTTGACTTCTGATTGGTTTCGTGTTTGGTTCATGCGTGATTTGGCTGATAGGTTGGTTGGATTCCTAAGCGAATGCACCAACTTTCTGGATGCGTTAATTAGGCTGGCGCAGAGTTCTTTTGTATGTTGTAGTTCTAAGCTTGAACATTGGTAACGGCTGTTGGATTTGAAGGATAGATGGTTGGATTTGAAGGGTTGGAGTCTGTGGGTGGTGATGGGCAGCAAGCAATGAGAATTCGCTGACGTTCGTATGGAATTTGAAGATTACGTGGTTTTTAGTGTTTAATTTTGTTTAGCTTCTGATTTGTAGTCTCTGCGGGTGGGGTTTCGATAAGCATCAGCTCTGTGTGTACTTTGGTATAAATAGCCTTGTTTAACGTTTCTTTGTGTATGGGTGGGCTGGGTGTGGCCATCTAATTATGGGGTTATTTGAACATTAAGTTATTATTATTAATTGTTTATATTTTTTGTGCTACTATTTTGCATCTGTGATTGTTAAGATCGCTGTTCACGATACAGCGATAATCCACAGACGGCGCCAATTGTTCGTAGTAAACTGAATCTAAAACATAAAAAAATTAGGGAATCCAAATCGTCAGCCTGAATCGGTTTATTTAGATATAAGTTGTCGGCCGGGGTTATTGGTTAATAAATGCGCCGGAATAGATTAACGATCCAGAGAGGTCTTGAATGTGGTTTTCCTCCTGAGGATTGGGAATTAAAGTAAACAACGGAACAGTTATTTGTAATGATGGATTGACACAATGTGTTGTTTTTGACAACAACAAATTAATCAATGTCCCTGGTGTGTAGGAACGAGTCTTCTGGACTTAACGCTAAGATCGTCTTAAGTCCGCGGTTTTTCCCAAATAACTGAAATGGAGCAGGGAATATTAACGATGAAAATGGAAAGAGGAATTTTTAGAGATGAAGAAAGTGTGTACTTGTGGTCGCGGTTGTGTGGTCACGTAGATTTATTAAATAGTTGTTGTTCGAGAAGTCTTTGGCCCGTTTGAGATCTCGATACTTGCATAGGCTCGCAGGACTTCTTGATGTGTTTAAAATATCCTGGCAGTAGGGAATGTGTCTAGAAATGCCATCGTGACTTTATTTGGACTTCATAGATTCCACAAGATGTACGTGCGTTCCCTCGAATAGTCTGTCAAGTTTCTAAAGAAACAATGGCTTCTGATGTGGGCGTGATACAGAATTATTGTTTTGTAGGCCACTTTTATGTTTTTGTACTAGTGCAATTCTCTGGGACAATAATTTTCAAAATTCCAAATTTCAACTCAATTTATAAAGGGATTAGCTACTTGTGCATTTTTGCAAAGTGAAGTCTATTCTTCTCATGCTACATTAGGAGGGGAGGTAGGTCAAGAGAAGGACTAGTCCTTAAATAAATTATGGCGAATATGGTTTCGGTGAGATATATTTTATGTAGTTATAAATATGGGTATGGTTTGAAATTTCTGCATATTTGCAAGATTATATGAGTTGGTCAGGTAGATTAATGTGTGGTGCATGGTGTTGTAGTGATAATCAAGAAAGGAAGACGGGCTCACATATCTTGGGCTCTTAAATACAAGCTGGATTGTGTAACCGACTGTTTATGCGGCTAGCTGCATAGCATTTTTTAGTCTAATTTAGTGTAATACATATAGATAGCGTACGTTAAGAAACGGCAGCGCATGAATTAGTAGAGAGCATACTACATACATATGCTGTGAGGTATATATGGAGAGGTCAGGCAAATATCGAGTTTGATTTTATGACTACTAAGTCGAGACAGTAGATCTCGGTTGATTACACTCGAATTATGCGCAAGTGCACGCAGTGCAGATTTGTATTAGAATAATTATGTTGCTCTGCGAGTTTTTGGCTGATAAATGCAAACGGCAGTTTTTGAGTTAGTAACTGTGACGGTTAGTTTATCCAGGCGCTTCGACTGATGTCAATTTGTGATAACTATTTTTGTGTTTTGATCTTAGGATGATTACCAGTATTTTAGATAAGTAATTTTATATATTTCAGGAGCAATAGTATATTAAATGATGGTATAATTAAGAAGTATACAACCTGAGTGATGTGGAAATGGCAAGAACAGCAGTAATAATAATTAAGTACTTATGGTTGGATGATTGATTGTCCTGTAGATCGTGTTTGCTATTTCAATGATCCATGGGATTGGAAATGGTTTAGCGAATTTAGCCGCGGGCTAAAATACTGAGATTAATATTACTGAAATATTAAGTGGTTCGGGATGTAGAAATGCAAGATGAAAATGAGGTTGAATATAATATATGATATGAAAAACTGGGTTCGTGATTTTGGATTGCACAAGGGGCTTGATAAAGTCATTACAAATAATGAACTTCATAAATTATATATTCATACTTACTTAAAGGATAAACAAAATATTCATTTCTTTCGGTCATTCAATGGTACAACTACTACACTGGTATTAGTTGACCCTTCAACGCCTTCGCATATCTGCTAAGTTATATTTATATAGCAATTACAAGTCACTCACCAAACCCTATTCTCCAAAACCTTGACTCTACCGGTGATTAAATCGTAGAAACTTCTACTAACGGCCTTTATAGTGTACCACTTTATATTATGTTGATTGGTGATTCAAATTTCCTTGACCTATTAAGACTTTTCACTTCTCTTAATCAGAAACATCACTTTTAGTTCCAGTTCTTTTTTTCTATTGATTCACTTTTAAAATACTCTGTCTTTTCTACATTGACCTTTTCCTGCTTTGCGGTTTACCCCTCATTGGGCGATACATTTAATAAAATTGTTCAGATAGGTCCTTCAAGTACTGCACGACTGCTCCCCGCGGCCTTTCTTTTTTTTCTATGGTCCAATTTCTTTTGATTACTGGTCAATTATACCTCGTATTTACAGATCAAACAGCAACCAGTCTAAAATTACTTTTCGCTCCTTTATTTTACTTCTAGATGAGAAATCTTGCAGACTCATTTATCCGCGATCACTATGTAATTGTCTTTTTAGGAATAATTCCTATGGAAATTGGATTTCTTCTGATTTATAGATAAGATAGTATAAGCTTTCCGAAACAAGAGATTATACACATAAGCAGAATAATACTAGTTGACACTTATTTTCGCGGACAGGTACCATTCAACTATGAAAAATAAGCTGAAAAAGCATCAAAATCAAGCATTCTACCCATCAATAAAACTACTCAGATCTAGTTGAAAAGGAGAAAATTTGAATAAAACTAATTAAAAAGTAATACAGTTAAAACACAAATATTGAAACCTGTGATAAATCAAACAATTGGCAAAAATTATAAACTCATTCTTCACGCAATTAAAAAAGTTGTAGAATGCAATGAGGAAGTGCAGCAAAAAATGTAATGAAATATATAAGTGAAAGAAGAAAGAGACGGTTAATCTTGTTAAAGAGATGGTAAATGCGCACTAGGATATACTATAAATTATAAGGGGATAATTCAAGAATCAATCTAACCCATAAAATTTGTCCAGAAACTTCGACCTTATTAAAATTATCAAGGTATTAATATACTCAGATATAAGTTCATAAACATAAAGAAAATTAACAAAAAACAATTTAACAATATTAAAAACCTAAATAAATAGAATAGTTTAAAACTAATTTATTATATGATAAAGTTATGGTCAAGATAAGAAATTCACAATTATACTCGCAATCATATCTCACGGATAGAACAAATAATGTTTAATATTACGTCTATTCTCATTATTAATATCCACAAGAAAGAATTAATAATTACAGAGATTGGTAGAATTCACACTATATTCAAAATATATATAGATGCTATAAAACATGTTGGAAAACTAATGGTAACTCGAACTTGAAATTAAGAGGAGAAATGTGAAGCATTGACTGAATTAAATCAGGACGGGATGTAGTTCTGATTACACATTCACGATTCACAAGTCCACTATCAGTCACCTTCAATCACTTGGGCGTGTCAGGGCTTTAAGTTCTCGTTCAACTTCACGGATAAGTAGAAATATCATAAAGAAATAATATCGTTATCATTATGATAATTATCTTGAATAGCAATTAAAGGAATTTCGTTCATTCGAATTGTAGATTATATCTTAACTCATAAACTGCGACTATCGGAAATTAATTAATTCCAATATTAAATATACAAAATTGCATCTCACTTTACACTTGAACAGACTCAATATGTTGTTGGGTAGATGAGTGGATGAATACATTGTTGGCTTAGAAGCTGGTTAAGCTTTTCAAACCCATTTGATTTTTAAGGTCCCGTTGGTTCTCACGTATTAGGCGAAGAACATCAAGAAATATCCAACATTCAACTAGAGGAACAACAACTATAAGTTTTAAAGTTAGCTTTTTAGTCACAAACGCAAAACAAAAGTGAGGAATTAGGATGAGAAGTTAATGGGAGGGCTCTGGAACACAGTGAGGTTCGACGGCAGGACCAGGATTGAGAGTACAATGAGGAGTATAAGGGTATCGTTTTGGACCAGAGAAAGGTAATGTAGGGAGCTCAGACGAGCGTATGAAGTAAAGCATAAGGAATGGATGAGACAGGGGAACGAGGAGAGGAGTGAAGAGTAAGTTGGGGGTGGACGGTAGAGGGTAGAGGAAGATCGGCGGTGTTCAATTGGAGAGCAGATAGTGGGGTTTTAATCTAGGGTTATTTAGTGCTCCTTATTTTATTCAACAGTGGAGAACTGATATGGGTAATGTTGTTATATTCGAAGTCGGTCAGTCGAGGACCTAAGGCAGACTGGATTTTATTCAGGTGTCGCATTGATTATTGGGTGGTCATCCGTTGGCCCAAATGCTGCGGTTTAAATTACGAGTTTTAAGGGCTTTGGGTTTTTTTAACTATATTGTGCATGATAGTGCGGCTCTTACTTCAGCAATCCAGGGCTGCTTTTGACATTAATGCTGGCGGGTTTTCATAACATGAGGTATTCATGGAGGGCAGGAGGGTCTTTGGTTGTGTGCTCGCTTTCTCGTTTAGAGCATTTAAGTTAGAGTTGTATGTGATATGTTTCACTGTTGGGACCTTCGGTTCGTCTGCGTTGTTGATAAATTACGCGGATGGACGTTGGCATCCAGTAGACCGAAAGTGAGGTTCCTTAGATCTTGGCACAACGACTGTGACAATATCATCTGAAGAGTTCGTCAGTTAGATACGCCTTAGGGGACAGGTTGTTGACTGCTGGTAGGTGTTTGGACTATTAAACTGTTGTGGTTAGGTGGAATGACAGGTTATTGTTACGACTGTTATCCTCCATCCTACTTGTGCAAAGTAGCTTCCAATAGCCATCTTCAACTCTTCGATGTTTGGCTAGCATATGTCATCATCAGAAGTCCTATTAAGACTTTGAATATTCATAGTCCTCTCCCTGCCAATTCGTCAAGTATGATTAAACTTTTGGCATCCAGCGGGCCATTACAAAATTGTATGTATGAGACTCACGTTCCGTTCTTCATCATGCATCATCTCTCAGCATCATCATCCTGACTGAATCGACTTCTGGTTCTGTTCGCCCCACGGGACCTGTTGTTGTTCCATAATGCTTATTAAGCTTTTCGGTCAGGTACATCTCAGCCATGTCATTGTCGTCATCCAACAGGTGCTCGAGCTCATCCCTTACCTGCAGAATGTCCGCTAATTAAGTCACAGTGCTGCAGTATTGTAACTCGGCCTGAAATTCCTCTGATTATTATTGTAATACAGGTCTGTGATCTATCACCTTCTGAACGCGGCCTGAAATTGCAACCAATCGGCTCTTGATCTGCCTGACTCGCTCAAGATTGAGTGTGCTGATATGGGAAGTCAGCTCGTCGAGTGCAGGATATGCCTCCAGCTCCAGCGTCATAGTCTACAAAAGGATCGGATAGACTAGCTACATGTGCTTTTGTAAAGAGATTCTCGTTTTCATATAAATAAACCAGTACGAACAAAATTTGTAAACTCGATTAATAAAATCTAGTTATATTATTAGGAAAAATTGTAAGAAACTACCTTTTAAAAAACATTTTTTTTGTGAACAACCGCATTTTAAACAAAAAAATTAATTTAACTACCTTTTATGATCAAATTTTTCTGGGAGCACTATCACTTGGCGAAAACAGTTAATTTTTCCGTCAAGTGGTAGTACTCCCAAAAGATTTTTATAATAAAAGGTAGTTTTATTAAAACAAAATTGGAGATTTTGATTAATTTTTTTTAATATAACTACCTTTTATGACTCGATTTTTTGGGTTCAGTACTTCCAAAAAAAATTGTCATAAAAACGTACTCCTCCGTCACGCAATTATAGAAACAATTGACTTTTCCTGTATTTTGAGAAAGATATTTAACTCATATTATGTTTATTGTGTTTTGATTAATTTGATCATTTACTAGATTAAATCTCTTCCTCAACTTTTTCTATAATTGCGTGACGGAAGTAGCAGTTAAATTTAAAAAATATATATATATTTGAAATGTAGTTGTTTAAAAAAAATGTATTTTAAAAGGTAGTTTCTCACGATTTTTCCATACTATTATACCTCGGATTCAAGGCACCTACAAGTGGATTCTAGACAAGCTTCAAGAGCCCTGAACTCGAACGGTAGCGACCTGGTATCAGCACCAGATGAACCCACCGGGGACTCATCGACGACTTCATTCTTTTCGACGCTTCCTCGAATCGCAACACCCAACGAATTCAAAGCTCTTCCAAGTCCCCTGCCTTTCCTTTTAATCAAAGGCTCCGATGAGGAAGCACTACTGCGGTGGTCCGACGAAGGTGTGCTCCAAGTAGTCTTCCCCCCTCCTTCCGTGTATGTTTCACTACTCCCCTTGCCCTTCGCACGACAAAGTCCTAACTCCAATCAATTCAAACTACAAATGATCACAAACGACAACTCGAATCSACATACGCAAAATGCGCGTACCTGATGAAAGATCCGATGTTGAAGATCCTCGACAAAATCAACAACCAATGGATTGGGAGAGTTAACCATTAAGACRTCGGTGGCAGTCACAATGGCCTTGATGTGCTCGAAGTTYACCACGATGGCTCGTTCACGKCCGAGTATCGACGAAGGGTACGACAATGCCGGGTCCAGAGCCCGAAGGTCGCGTGCCGGGAGGCCGGTGCGACGCATGATTTGATGTTTCGAGACCTCATCGAGCCGGGAATCCCCTGTTTCTGTCACCACTAACCATGCTCTGTTCCCTGTCCCCTGCCTTCTCCGACCACCTTGTTGTTGTGTCGGATGGTGAGACGGCGTCGTTTTGGGTTCCTCTGATTCCACCATTGTTTCTGTTTTATGGGAATTGGGTTTCTTCCGATGTACCTTAAAAAGCGAAAATACAGTTGCGGGGGTAAATCAATGGGTAATGCAGCGGTCATGAAGCGTAATTTCTGATTTCTAAATTTTTTGATAATTCGATCTTGCTAATGGCCCCGAAGCGTTTGTTAAAGATTAAAATACGAAGTATATTATTTGAATACTAAGTAGTTAAAATTTTGGAATGAAATGGTTTGGATTTAAAGTTGGCCAAAATCCAAACCGAACACCGGACTTTCACCCCTACAAATACCAGCTAGAGGATTACATTGCACACTGGTACACAATTACTTATGAAAACACATATTAGAGTATGCTAAAACCAGGAAATGAAAAAAAAAAATGTGTTTTTTTGTACTTGTATAAAGTAATTCTTATAAGTCATGTGTGCATTATTTCAATTTATTTTTTTTAATAAAAAATTGGTCTATTGTCACTTGATGTATTTTTTTTTGGGAAATTCTCAAAAATATCCTTCTAAAATACGTTTTCTACTATATACCTCCATTTATAAAGTATCCATAATATACCTCAACATCAAATTTTATTCCATAAATTAACCTTAATGTTTAAATTTAACTTAACCATGGTTAATTTAATTATTTTAAAAAAAAAATTACAAAACAAACCACAACCACCCTCACCACTGCCACCAACCAGCCACCCTCACATTTGTACTCCACTAGTTTTTTTGGTGCATTTGTAGTCAAAATGCAATTATATACTCGAATGTCACATGTGTTAATTTTTATACTCAAGTGGTCTCAAAAAGGTGTATTTTTTAATGGAAATGTTGAACTCTCTCTGTTTCACTAAATTCATGTCATAAAGAATAGTTATCACTATTTAATAAAAGTGAGAATCTTTTAAATTCTCCTCAATATACAAGAATGAATATAGTCAAGTGGAGTTTTGTTAAATCGATCGTATTAACAAGTAGTTTATTAAATCCAATTTTTATAATTTTTACTCAAGTATAATTAAAGATATTTCATTTGTAAATTGTACATTGGCAAACGTATAAAGTAGAAATAACAATAATTTAATGGAACAAATGAAGTACATAGCCTTAGGAGTTAGGACTATGTATAGGAAGCTTAAAATGAAAATAATATTTAAAATCAAACATTTATTACATTGATTGTTGTGTTGTTTTGTCTTGATTTCACAAAATATTTTCTATTTATAATGTTGTATTTAATTCTTATATGTTAGGCGGGCATTCACATACCCACCGGGTTGACAACTCACTACTAATAAAGCATTAAACTAATATTTATTTTTAAACAAGTGGGACTCTATTCTCAATGCACTAACAACACTATATTAGTGGTGGGTAGTCAACCCGGTGGGTAGATTAAGTTTTACCTATGTTAGGGCTACATATAACATTGTACTTTTTTATATACCTACTAGACTTTTGAGCACGCGATGCGTGCATGTAATAATTATAAAATGTTGTTGTATTTGTATTCGATTTTTTAATTACTATGATTTTTTCTTTGTGATTGAATCTCGAATAAAAAATGATTTAAAAATTTTGATAGATCATTATTAACATTGACATATAAACTTTAATGTTTATAAATAACAATATCAATATAGTTTAAGTTGATCTTATATAATTTTTTTAAAAATGACACTTTCTCGTCCAAGAAAATATATAACTTAACACTTTTAAATTAAATTAATTAGAGATAGGGGATTTAATTGTACGATTTTGAAATTATATAAAGTGAGTATTTAATTAGTCTAAATTAGTTAGACATAGTTTTGCTAATTGATTAACTTTCCTTTTTCTTTTAATTTGTTGATTATTGAATAATAATTAATTATTTCTTATGAATTGATTGAATAGTTTATTTTGGTAAGTTTATGTATAAATAGATTGCATGTTGTGTAATTTTCTAAGCATGAAGGGTATATTTGAAATTCATAGGGGGACACCATTGCTCCCCTTCACTTATATAATAGAGATTATTGAATAATATCTAATTATTCTTATGAATTGATTGAATAGTTATTTTGGTAAGTTTATGTATAAATAGATTGCATGTTGTGTAATTTTTCTAAGCATGAAGGTATATTTGAAATTTCATAGGGGGGACACCATTGCTCCCCCTTCACTTTATATATAGAGATTAGCTCATTTGGCCACATTGTGCATTTATTATCACAGATTCACAATACTTTATGAAATAAAATATTGGAGTAAGAGGGAAACTAATTAAAGGTACCTTTTTCTTAAACGTCTTTCCTAAGAAGCTATTAATGCCTTATGTTATTTTTTAAAATTTTATCGTTCTTTTAAAAGGTGGACACGTACGAGGTTTCCTTGGAGTACAAGGATAGGAGATTTTTTGTTTTTATATATATATTTTTTTATGTATCACCTGATTCATTCATTAGACTAATTTAGATTTGAGGCTAAGTTCTGGGTGGTTAGATTTCAGTCCCATCCCAATTGTTATTGGGGGGTTGAATACGGATTCTCCCTATTAAGCGCAGTCTCAATCACCACTGCACCAACAATCAATTGGTAGATAAAGATTATTGAATTGGAGTATATATAACCTATAATAAGTTGGAGATTGCTAGTTCAGTTGACATTCACATTGTAGCTAGGTTTGAATGTTGTTTCAAACGAATTGTGGTAGCTTTTGGCAAGCACAACCTTGAGAACTTAACGATGATTGGTAGTTTTTGAACTTGTTTGGGCAAAAGAATCTACAATATTTTTTCATCGCCTTTTGTTTTTTTATGCAATAAACCAACAATTTTTCAAGTGTCTCTAAAATAGAATAGAGCTTATTACGGAGTACTTCGTATTGGTTTTTTAAATTGACTATTTAAGCCAACTTTTTACAATTGTGCTTGGTAATGGGTATAATTTGTTGCAACGATTGGTTATTTATTAGAAAATTTGTGGATCAGTTAGTTAAAGGCTACTTTCACTAGTGACTTTATTGATCGAAGTTCACACTGACCCCATTTCCGTCATCAAACTTCCTCCACAATCCTTCTACTACTTTAAACGGGGCGTTTGACAAGTGAGAATGAAAATTTGGATAATATAGGATGAGAATGGGAATGAGAATTGAAATGTGAGAATTGATAAAATTATCTTAATCCCTTGTTTGGTATTGATTTGGGAATAAACAAGGATTTCAAATGGAAAAAAAAGGAAATAAAATGGGATGTAGAAATAGGTTTGAGCAAAAAAAAAGGAAAGAGAAAAGAAAAATGAATTCCCTCCCAAATACCAACCCCCCCTAGGTAATAAAAATAAGGGAATAGACCCCAAATAATCTCATTCCTCTTCCCTCAAATAATCTCATTTCCCAAAAACAAACATAGGAATTTAGCAAATTGGGATTAAAATTCCCATTCCCACCAATATATTCTCACATACCAAACACCCCCTAAAGAAATGTAAGAGTATTATTAATTTATTAGTGACATTTTGTGGATGTGTATGTTTTTCCTTCATTAGGTTTTGTAAGGTTTCTAAGACTCGGGTCCTCCGATCCCAAGATTCCCAACCCATGTAGCGATTAAAGTTAGGAAAGATGCTTAACCTCTTGTCCCTTGTCTCTTCTTTCACAAAAAAAAAGTAGCTTGTTATTTTGACTTAACAATTAGCTTTTCAACCAACCAAAAAGCCATATACCAAATATTCGTAAATTATTTGGCTGTTTGACAACACAATTTAACTGAAAGCCTTCCATAAATACTCAATCTTTTAATCCAATTGCTGGAGTAGGAAGGTTTCACAAGCCTTTCATAATTCATATACTCCGTAGTACAATGATGACTATTTCTTTGAAAGGTTATTYTACAAGTATTCTTCACATACAAGTATATTATCACGAGCAATAAACTTATTTTATTTTATAAGTGACCGACTTTTGTTTATTTTAATTATAAACAACACATGTCACTTATTAAGCTAATAAAGATTACAAGTTAACTATTTTAAGATCACAAGAAAGGTGGTATATTATTAGCATTGTAAGCAAACTAAACATGGGAGAAACAAAAATAAAAACTTGTATTTAAAAAGAAAAGAGCCCAATTTTTTAATACTAGAATGTTGGAATTTAAAACTAAGAGTCTAAGAGTAAGCAATGGAGGTTTGACCAAACTTTACAATTTGAGATTTTAATTTAAATTAAATTACAAAATCCAAGATAAATTATAGAAAACCAATTAATATTGTTTTAACAAGGAAAACAATTAGATCTATGGATAAAACAATCTACTCCATCCGTTACTTTTTATCGAAAATTTTTGGTATTATTTGAGAGAGATAAAATATTCCAAAGTTGTCAATAAAATACAAAGGAGGAAGTACAAGTGTACAACAACTACATGGTGAGTTGTTTTTTTTTTTTTTTTTTACTTCTCCTTACATAGACCTTCAATTTTTATATTTTATTTCTTCTAAAAATTAGCTTTAATATTATGCTTGGTATTGTGTTTTAATTTGCTTCAAAACATTTGTGTAATTACTAATTATGCTATTAGACGTATGTATTACATCTAATGAGATAAGTAGATTATTAATACACTTGTAAAACTACTACTCTCTTACATACTGACACAAAGTCTCAAGATTTATAGGATTATCCATTAAAAATATTGAAAGCATTTTGTTAAATACATTTCGTGCACATTTTAAGAAATGATTATTTAGGTATGTAAATTAAACACAAAAACTATTTAACTTTTTTAAGACTATTGTTGCAATATTTTGGTTACAAACGAACTACTCCGTAATAACTTTAAAGAAAAGATGTTTAACAACACCAACAAACCTAAAAAATTTCAATGTTATTTTATTACTTGTTATTTCTATCATCACCCGATTCCTGGTTCACTCTCATGATTACTTTGGGACTTACGACGAGTAGTGCATAGCTGTACTGTAGAGTCTTTAGGATTCCACAATTTGATTTTGGCCTGTTTACTTCGACTTATTTTCATTTCAGTTCAGCTCTATTTAATTCAGTTCAATTCAGCTCAGTTTAATGATTTACTAACTAATTATCTTAAACCACAAATACAATTAATCTTTAACCAACACAATACAATTAATTTTTAACCATATTTAATTAATCTTCCACCACAATACAATTAATCTTTAACCATACAAATACAATTAATTTTCAATCATCATTTTAATTAATCTTCTACCACAAATACAATAAATCTTAACCATACAAATACATAATTTTCAACCATATTTTAATAAAATTTTAACCATATTCTAATTAATCTTCAGCTACACAAATACAATTACTCTTCAACCATACAATTCAATTAATTTTCAAATTTTTTTAATTCTTCAATTTGCTATAAATAGTGCAAATGTTAAATAACAAACTCATCCTACAAGCAATCATCACAATCAAAAATCTTCCAATAATAATAATTATTATTATTATAGTAATACGAAGTAATAATTTTCTCTTTAACTAAATTCTCTCCATAATTCTCTTTTCTCTCTAAAACCTCTCTCTAAACCCTAGCCGAAGGGGTTACAATAATCTCTTTGATMGTGGTAAGCCCAATTTTTCTTTCTATTGCTTTATTTTTTATTTGTTMATAAATAATCCTRCATTCTATATCTKTTTGGGAGAGTTTTATCTTCAATTTTTGGGTTTTTCTATTATCTCTTTATAGAGTTTTAWCCCCAATTTTTGGGTTTATTATTATCTCCTTTTGGGAGAGCGAGMTTGGAGTTTAGTTTTCTTGTCTTCCCTCACAGAAGATCAGATTATCTAGGGTTTCTAAATGTTTTTCGTTGGTTGAATAATAGAGATTTAGGGTTTCTTACAAAGGCATGATCATCCAAATAACTACGCATCAGCGAACGTTATGCRGAATCAGAGCGAACTCACAGATTGTATTGAATTGCTTCGGAAGAAGATTTTTATTAAAGCTATTTTAAATCGAATCTGCGATGTAACTTGTTCTAAGGTGTTTTATATTTTTGTTGAATTTTTTGTTTTTCTTCTATTGTTTGTAATTGTCTTTTGTAATGAAATCCTTTTTCTTTCCGTAAAAAAAAAGTAATAATTATTATAATAGTACACATAATATTTAGTAATACATTTGTTGTCATAACAATAATTAACAATAATAATATTTAGTAATGTTTGGTATACATATCAAAGAACTCTAATTTTATGAATAATTAATAATATTAATCAACAATTAACAATATTCATCAATAATTAACAATATTAATCATAAGTTAACTAATTCAATTCAGTTGTTTTCAGTTAATGGAAACGGACTCTTATAGTCTCGTTTTGATTTAGAGTAGATATGAGTAGTTAGGTTTCAATCTCCTACTAATGACGCTCCAAGAGTTCAAACACACACAAATGACACAAATTTATTAGAGGTGATCATTATAAGTCCGATCCGAAAAAGTGAGGGTTCGTAAAACCAAAAAATTCAATTTTAGTTTAAAGCCCGGCCCGCAAAAGCCCACTTCGACCCGTAAAACCTGCTCTTTGTAAACGGGATTGGGCAAAATTTTTTATATACAAGTCTGGCCCACCTCGCTCATTTGATCACTTCTAAAATTTATTAAGTACAATCTCCACAAGCCAATTATGGATTTTTCCTACCGACTCATTTTACGGGGCTACGACACGCAACGATAGCGACGAAGACGAGTCCAAAGTGGGTCGTCGCCCTCACACACTCACCTCACCTGATCACACTCACACAATCACACACGCACCTTCCTCAAACAAAGGCGTGTAAATTGCGTATTTGCATCATTCTCCCATTTCTCAAAATACAAAATCCCGCCTTCCTTCATTCTTTCATTTTCTCTCTCATATTCCTTCCTTCATTCTTCACTCAAACTTCAATTGCATTTTAACTCAACTTTTTCATAAGATAATCATCACCACCTTCATATTCTTCTTCCACATTACTGTATAAAGAATATACAATAATGCTACTTGCTTCGTTCTTTTGCACAAGTACAATACTTTTGATAAGATAGCTATTTTATACCGGCCATGTCATGAAAACTCCGCCAATCCCTTTTCTGCTCTTCTTTCAGATTCTTCCTTCTCTCATCTCTCACTCTATATGTCAATGTGTCGTCCTCTTCTGCTTTCGATTTATGTATTATGATGATCTTTATTTTGGTAGGTTTGACGTTGTATAATGTCAGATCTTGCGAATTTTGCTGCCAATTTATTCAAGTTTAGAATCGTTGAGCTCTATTTCGTGTGAATTAAGCTCTTCAATGTTGAAGAAATTGCTATGTAGGTTGGCATTTTTTCAATGAAGTTAGTTAGGAGGTAAGCGTCGGCATTGCAGATATTGGAGGAATGCATATAGGATTTGATTTTTTAGATACAATTTAGGCAAGATGATTCAGAATTATTGGACAGTTGCGAATTTGTGTAAGATGAAGGGCTATTGTAGAAAGGGCAACCCCCCCCCCAAATAAAATAAGGAGTTTGGTGATATGTTTTCGTATAAAAGGTAATAAGTTGGATTAGTTTTCCTTTCATGTTCTTATGAGATGGATAGTCTTGTAGATGTGCATGTATGTATTAGTGTATCAGAAGATTCGACAAAAATCTGAGAAGAAGTGATCCCCATGTAATGGAAAATATAATGATGCTAGTGTATGACTCAATCACTGATGATTTAGTTTAAGAAGTAATCATAACTCAATTGCATATCGTGTTTGATTATGGCTTGAAAGTTTTTTTGACGAGGCAAATATCTTGTGTTGTTTTAATGTTTAAAAGAAGGAGAGACAGAGATGAAAAGCTACACAGAGCTCACGAAGTCCAGCTGGACATATAGTAAACGGAAAGTGGTCACTTAGGTTATGAAAATTAGCAGACAGTTTAGCTTCATCTTTTGATGTGGACAAATACGAACAATTACTTACCTTGTGCAGTGGCGCCATCTGCCATTTTACTCTATAAGGTGGATTCTCTATTAAGACTAGAGGAAGGGAGACGGGGTAAACAAATTGAGATATTGGTCAAAGTGCATAGAGAACCGATAATGTTCAAGCCTTAAGATCTTGAATATATAGCGGCAACATAAAAGCACTGGCTTACAGGTTGAATCAGAGAGTTGCAAGTTAGCAATTCAGTTTGGGGTTGTGCTCTGTTGTCCCCTTAAGAACACATTGAAAGGCATGTTGAAGTTGTATCTGTAGGGAATGAAGTTCGGGTTTAAACAATCTGGGAATGAAAATGTCATAGATCAATAGTTGTGTCATTTCCTGCTATTTGGGATGTGACTATGTGAGTGGTGACGCAAAGTGGACTTGACATTGTGATGAACTCTGCTCTTCGTATAAAACATGTTAGACTCCTGATTTGTTCCTCCAGCTTTTTAACGAACACTATGAATACATATATAATTGTATATAGTGTATAATATTGTCTCTCTATATATGTCTGGAAAATGTATCAATATTCCTGTTATTCACTCTTAAAAAGCATAATCACTGGCTTTGTGAAAGCTCAGTGTCTGTTATATCTAGACAGTGATGCCCCGGTTCACTATCTAAGAGTTTAAAGAATGGGAATTGAAACAGAAAATATATAGCTCTGGCGTAGGTAAAAAATGTTGAGTCTATGTTTTTTCTCTGATTGTAGGGCTTTGGTGATGGCGTAATGCGTTTTATACTCTCATACAAGGCTTGGATTGTTATCATGCCCTTCTTATGTAGATTTAGTTTTCTTCAGTCTGTTACGTTATATGGGAGATATTAATGAGTCCTTATAGAAGTGAAGCTGAATGTTTGCAGTTAGGTCACAATGGTTTGTACTGATTTTCTAGTTTCAAGGCTGTGGCATCTCAGATGCTTTGGGCCGGTTGTTGGGAGGCTGGTTACTGGACATTGGACTCTTAGTTATTGTGTTTGCGTTCCTTAAATGGCGAGAAGAACATCATAAATGGGGTAAAGCCTGCTTCAGGTCGCAAGAAATATAATGTCATGTAAAGAAACCAATGACAGGTCCAAAATACATGGGTGGAAGATAAAGCTGGGTGAACAGCGTCAACAGGTGGTTGCCTGAACTCTCTTTCCATTCGACAAAGCCTAGGTCAAGAAAGTGTTTCACACCCTGTTAACCGTTGCCGCTGTTTGTGGTGTGGCCACCACTTATTGTTCTCGTATGTATGTCTGTCTAATATGTATCAATAAATGTTTGCCAATCGCCATTGCGATGTCGCACAGTGGGTCGAAAGAGGTTAAGATGGATGATAATCTGACTCTCTGCTTTGTTTCTATTGGATGACCTTGTGGCGTCGTTGCTGAGCTTTCCCCGACATGGCATTGCATGTGTGTCAGCCGCTCATTCATGTCAACTTGTAATTGCAAATATGCCAAAGAACTGGCGACGTTGTGATTAGGTCTCACAGATGTATATTATCTTTTTTCTCATTCTTGTGTTTAAAAGAAACTGATTATGAATCAGAGAAGCTAGGCGCGATTAAAGCTGAAATGATGGATTAATGACATGTGTATGAATGTCTTATGGAACAGAAATGGATTAAGTGTTCTCTAGAGCATGAGGATGGCCCAGCTCGTGATTCCTGTATTTGTGCTTAATGGTATAGTTTTCTTTGAAGAAATGCTACAGTGAGAGAACTTGGCCCTTGTCACAATGGCAAGTACATGGTTTCAACGACAGCCAAGTAAGATAATAAAACAGAAGGGTGGCACAGTTAATATGCCATAGTCAAGAAGTACACAGTAGTGGACTGCCAAAGATGCTAGACTATTTCTTAGTTCATAACACAGAAGTGGTGGCACCAGAATGGGCCTGCTCTCAGGAAAGATTGAACATGTTGGTAATCCGCTCAGGGATTGAGAGTTCGATCAGCACTGTTATCTACTCTCGTTAATGGGAATGAGAAGTTCCTAAACAGAATTCTATTAGTTGATTGCATGTGCTTTGAACAAGTAGTTACAAGAAAGTAAAAATAGAAGGGAGGTAGAGCAGTATGAATGTGGCAGACTTGGGGGTAAATTGTTGGACATTTTTTTTATTTAATAGTTCTTGTTTATAGAATGGTTCAACTTAAATCAGTTTCCGTATTCAAGTTAGTACTCCATTCAATAGAAGAAGTTTTGAGAACGTGGAGGGCTATGTTGTTCTTGGATCGAATGTTCAGCCTGAATTTGTTGTCTAGGTTTTGAGGACATAATAAGATTTTTCATGCATCATTGGTGCTCTGTCTATAACCGCTCATACTTATCAATGTTACTGTAGTTGCATTGGATTTTATAATAGAACACTAAGTTTTTTAGTTTTAATATTTTTAAGGTCTATATAATGTCAGAGGTCTCCAGGGAAATAGAAAAAGGAAACAACTGTTCTCTAGTCTCTTTGTTAAAATTTGTTTTAGATTCTTTGAAGTATGGTAAATTAAGAGTACTCGCTAGTGCTACTTCATTTCTCTTTGGCGAGGTTTGGCTAATACGGAAATATGTGGGATATAGAATGCGTGGCAGTGAGTTGAAGTGGAAGGTAGTCATGAAAAGAGATGAATGGGGAGGAGAAGAGATACAAACAGTTGCTTAAACCAGGAAACTGGGTTTTACATGGTCAATTTAACATGCACTTCAGATCCAGATGAGGGTGGTAACTGGGTTTCTAGTAGAAGTTGTCCTTTAAATGAGATTGGTGGAAGAGTGAAAGAAAAAGTGATTGGTGAATGTAGGGGTACGTGAAGTATGATGTTATAAAGAATAAGTAAGCCAAACAAAATAGGGAATTTGAGTCTTTATACTATCCTTCCTATCATTTCTGTGTTCATCTCTTTCTTACTGAATAAAACACCTCCTAAAGGCAAGACAAGTCTTCGAAAGAAGAGGTGTTTTACATTTCATGTGTCTTGTCTATATCTTCTCATGTTCTATTTTGTGAATATGATATTTGACATAAACTGAATGACTACTCGTTGATTTATTATGGCAGGTGTTTGAGCTACATTCTTCACAGGGCTGAAAGACTGTGTGAAAGTGTTTTAGAACGTCCAGAACTTTGAGACTAGTTTGTTGGAGTGGTATTGTCGCATGGGTCCTTGAGCAATGAAAATTTTAAGCTTTGAGTCGATCCGCCTGTGTCCATCTTCATTGGCAAAGGGAATGATTGGAGGGTTTTAAAATGGGAGGAGGTTTTACAAAATTTTGATGCCGCCGTACAACAGTTGACATGAAGTCATAGGCCGCATAGTACAAACGTGGACCTGGATATGAACTAAAAGAAAGAAAACAATGGGGAATTCAGATAGGATCGTCAAAATTATGATGAACATTCAAGGTATATGGAAATGGCAATTGTCTCTGTTGCTAGATCTGTTGTTTTCGAACTCGAATAGGCTTGTATTATATAGGTGATGTGGAGCAAAAGGTTGCTATATGAATTTCATATAAATCGGGAGGAAAATCCTGAAGACGGACATAGTCAGGTAGCAATAAATTCCATTTTTTTTTTTAGTTCTTTGCATCTTGTGTATCTGTGAGTGTGATATGGGTTTCTGATGAACCCTTTAGGACTTAATGAGTATGCCTCCACTCTTCTTGAAAATTCTGCAATATATATGCAGTAGGATTTATTGCTTGAAGAACTGAGGACAGTCAATAGAAATTACTTAGTCGAGGGACACGGAAAATAATGTGCTTTAATTGTCTTTAGATTATTTGTGAAATTTGGCAGTCGGGAACAAATGCGTTATGCGAAAGGAAGGTGCAGGGATATAATGGCAGGCATGTGCAGATTTACCTTGGCAAAGTTGGCTTGAAGTAGATGGGAGAAGACATGCAAATTCCGAAGGTAGGGTCAAAGTTGTAGCCAATAGACTTTTGGAGTAGTACTTCATTGTTGTTGCAAGTGTCGCCATCTTTTTCCTTCCGTATGTTCTCTCTTTTTTTTTTTTTTTTGGTTTTTGTTTTTGGTCTGGATCTGGTTATAAACTGTGATGTGACTACTCTTCAAGGATGCTGAAGGTTAATTGTTCCATATGGTAGCTCATGGGTGGTGTAAGATCTTTGGCAAAAATGATGGTGAACATGATGATTTACTCATCAACAAGGCAGATCAGAATGCTTGAGGGTAGGGTCCGGTAGCATGGCACTTGGAAATGGCAGGTTCAAAAGATTAGACAGGTGTGCACTGTAATCATTGGTGCTCCTTAGTCCATGCAATGAGGATGGGGGGGGGGGGGGGGGGGGGGGGGGGGGGGGGGGGGGGGGGGGGGGGTGGGGGGGGGGGGGGGGGGGGGGGGGGGGGTGGGGGGGGGGGGGGGGAGGGGGGTGGGGAGGGGGGGGGGGGGGGGGGGGGGGGGGGACAAGAGAGAGCGACAGATTTACTAATTTTCTCTGGGTTGATCCTGAGCTCTTCTCTCTCCCCATCTGGAGTCTACCTGTAATCTTAAGCTCTCGCTTCTTCTAACATAAATGAACCATGAAGTGTTAGAACCTCTAAATCGATACGTCACGTCTTATGATTAGGAATAGGAATTCAAAACTTCAGATGATATTGTTGTTTAAAAATATTTGGAAGATGAGCTGAGAGGAGTGAGTAAATGCGTGCCTAAATTGTGAGAAATGAGGGGAGCTCAACGTGGGATTTTTATAAATTTTACATACTTGACAACATAGTCACCGCCTTTTATTATGTATTATTTTAATGCGCCATCAGCCAGGTGATCTAAACTGTGGATCATTACGCGAATAATGTCTATTCCTTGCTTTACGGTTGGTACTTCTCAAGCCAGAAGATTGGCCAAGGGAGTGAGCTGAACGATACATATTCCAGGTGCTTTCCAGTTCAGATAGAGGGGTATTCTTTTTTTTTTCTTACCAAAACTGGCTGCTAGATATTATTACACACAAGCAGGTACTGTTGTTCAAATGGAATGTAAGTCACCTCTCACTATCAATTACTTGACTCGTAATTTTTTCTTTTTCTCTTTTGATGATACATTTGCCATGACTTCACTGAAGGCCTTGTATTGACTTCGTTGATGCCCGATATCTATTTTGAGGCCACGTCTCCGTTCATCATTAACATGCTTCAAGCTAACCAACCAATAATGATCATTCTTAAAGCTGTAAAGACAACATTCTCATAGATCTATCCATCCTTAACAATGATGTTGAAGCCAACAATTTAATTTCATGCTAAATTCAGAATCATCTTTTTTCTCTTCATGTTCTTTAAATTATATTATATTTGGATCAACTATTTTGTTCCTTTCGGCTGTGACTCTTTGCCTTTGTTTTTCTGGTAAGCTTATTTCATAACACGAACATGAACTTAGTTGGTTTAACATTCAGATCCCTGTTCTTAATGTTTTCTTTCTATTTGATAGATATATGATGTGCTTGTTTGGAGCACATATAAGCAATTAGTCATTGTATTTTACAGATAAACTAATCCCATTGTATATATATAGATATTTTTGTCCAATGTGAGTCCAGATTGGATTTTAACTGTCATAGAACTCTAAAGCTAAATGTTACAATTGATCAATAATATTGCTCTCTTTTTCAACGGCACATGCACTGATAATAAACAGGGCAAGAATGCAAACTGAAACCAGCATTTACACGTCCGGAATCTGCCATTTGTAAGGTACCATGTTAAGGAAGTGTCGAAGAAGCTGAGCCAGCGTCTGCAGTGAGGTCCAGAAGTTTGCCGTGCCGAGTAAAGGCATATAACTCCACAGAAGATGTGCGCTGATTTGACAGATAGCTTTCGTCCTCATAGTGGAGAAGTTGGCGCGTTTTTGTTCCCGTTTCACTTATTCTCCCATAGCATATTTCCATTTAGTGTTAACACAAATATAGGAGACATGAAAGAAGAGAGGCTGGATCATTCTCTTTTGGTATTGCCACTTCTTGCACTCTTCCAATTGGCCATGGTGACGTCAGACTTGCTTTCAACATAGAGTTTCGTGTTGATGTCGTCAGTAAAAGATATACAGAGGTACATTTTGCCCCAGAGGAAAAAAGATTTGGATGTTAAGAGTATATTCATAGACAGATGATTTAAGTAGATATTCATTTGTAAAGCATAAGATGCATAAGATAGATGTGTAAACATTTGCAGAATGTACAAACTTGTGTCTCCCAGATAATCCAATTATTTCTTGATGCTGAAAAGTTTATAAGCGCTGCAGCTACTCGACTACGACATTGTTTTCTAAGTTTTAATGTTGTCATTTTTGTGTGTTCATGGCTGCAAACAGGCAACGAGCACAAAGGATACTCTTAACTATGTATTTAATTTACGATAAAAGAATGAATCAGGTAAAGCCAAAAACAGCCAACAACGCGGATTGAGGTGGGGATGGGCAGAGAATCACCCAATTGTCAGGGTGGAATACAGTGGTATTTAATTTTAATTTTCTGTAGTGTGAACGAGTCAATGGCTTATGGGTAATATAAATTAAAAAGGCGATCGTGTATTTATCTTTGTGACTTATAACAACCACAAGTAATAAAGTTGTTCTAATCGAAGTAACGATTTCATCGTCGTTAACCATGGTAGGTTTATACCTGTATAAGGGTTGGAATTCGAAACTAAATCACTGTACAAGCAAAGTCATCACTGTAAGCCATTGTAAACAGGACTAGCTGTCAGGAACTGAATATGCTACACGGGTTTCGCAGAGGAAAATGACGATTTCAATCCGATTAGTTATTATTATATTGATTAATATGATATTTATTATATTATTATTAGATGATTATTATATTTATATATTATTTTAATTATTATATTATTATTATTATTATATTATATTATTATTATATATTTATATTATTATTATGATTATATATAAATATTATATATATTTATATATTATTATAATATATTATTATTATATAATTATTATATTATTATATATTTATTAATTATTATTATATATTATATATTATTATTATTATTATATATATTAATGGCAAGTTTGATTTAAAAAACCTGAGTAAGATTTTTGACATGATTTGGAAGCAGTATTATTGGAATAAGTTCAGCCTTTTTAGCCCTTTAATACACTTATCGTCAGTTTAAGGATATGAGCACGTTTTGAGACAAATAATCTCTTGAATTTTGCCTACGCATCTCGTTCGAAGCAAAAATCACACAAGGACTATGCTAACTAATGGTGCTGGTGACAATCTCATGGTTTGTTACTGTTTTAGGAACTTCATCTTTGTACGTACCCAACAATAATTACCATGACAGGAAAACATGTACGAAATTATACCTAGTATATATGTGACGGAACACCATAACAATTGGTATGGTATGGTGTACATGTAACTTAACCCTTGTGTTCAACTAAAACCGTTTCAAGAGGGTTAAGTTTAATAGAGGAACTCCTTGAGATATAGTGTTAAGCTTGTGGTTTTCCATAATATCCTGGTCGATCTCGACTTGAGATACGTGGGTGTGTTTTTATTTTCTAGCTAATCTAGGCATGATTTAGTGTTGAAAGTATAAATAAACTCTATAAAATTCATCCAGTTCGATAAGGACAGAACAAAATATCAGCTCAAATTGAGACAATATATGAACACCTATAGTATTCATACCTAAATATGTCTAAATTATCAATTCTAAGGTGCATATATATCAATTGCCTACTGAATAATTTAATGATTAGATGTTTTTTAAAATAAATAATAAAATAATAATAATATAATAATTAATAAATAATTTGTAATGGGGGCAAAATAATTTACACTAGCAAATCCCCAATTAGGAGAAGGAACATATCAAGTGACGAGTAAGCAACACCATCGAATACAAGTAGTCAGTGTCAAATCCAATAACAGTAGTTAATTGCCAGTAGAACGCATGCGCTTTGCTTTCAGTATTGTCAAATCAACTAGCCAAATTCACTAAAATCACTTTTTAAAAAAAAGTTGCATGAGTTTAAAAGATACAAAAAAATGTTATTATGTTGGAGAAACAATGTTAACATAGACAATGCATGTAATTTCCTTAACAAAAGGAGTGGGATATGAAACAAATTAGACATGATAGGTTGATAATCACATATTAAGAAAAATAGCACATCATATTCATGTATCCTCAAAGTCATATACAAGTGGGTCTCTTTCTCTTCTGCTATTGTTCAATATGTTGGAAAGAGATTCTAGCTTATTAGCTATATTAGCAAGTTCAAGTGACACAAAATCTTCTCTTCCTCCAGTTATGCTATATTATGTTGCTGAACTAAGCACCTTTGAATGAATGGATGCCTTGATGATGATGAAAAAGGGCAACACTTACAATTCAAACAAAGATTGGAACAAGATTGTTCCTAAACTATAGATGATTGTGTGTAGAACATCCAATCTAAATGATTCTTTAATTGTGACAAGTTATGATGTTTAATGGGACATATGGGTTGATTTGTTGCTAAGGTCAATTTACTCATCATGTTGTAATCATAGACACAAACCGTTTGGGGGGTACCTTATATACTTGGCATGAGATTTTTCTTACATACATTCTTATGCATTGAAAGACAAATTAAATAAGGATAACGGGTTTTATTCTTTGAACCTATTTAATATTTAACTGATGACTTTATTGTTGATATGCTTTATTATTTAATTAGTGACTATTAAAATACAACATTGATGACGTTATTGATACTAAAGTGAAAAAATTTTCTACAACAAGAACCTTTGTAGTTAATCTTCGAAAAAAATAGATATGATATGTTCTAGTCATATATACTCTATAGTGGATTCAAACCAACGAACCATTTTAAATCGTCATAACTGCAAATGGACGTCTTATCTTTAATACAATAATCAAACCATGCAAACATGGCTTGAATAACCTAATGCGACCCTCTATAAGTTACAAACAGTCACGTTTAATATATATTACGAGTAGTTTAAAAATATTCTGGAACGATTGAATTGTACTGAAAGTTGGTACAAAAATATCATAACATGTCAAATGATCGATGTTATAGTCTTTGAATTTAATCAATAAAACATACTCTAAACACACATGCTCGCATTAGTTTAGTAGTAATTATTTGTACGTTAGATGATAGTCAACAATTACTATTGTTTAGAAATTATAATCCAATGATCCATCTAGTTATTTAATAATGCAACTGTAATACTGATTGATAGTTCCAAAACAGAGAGGGAAAATCGATAGACCCATGAATGCATGTCAATTGCAAGAAATGGTCTTCAGTACAGTGAAGCACTATTTTTAAATGATAAAAAAAAAACTACGAAGAAAAATGTCTGCAATAAAAGACAGAAACCAGTGAAAATGGGAAAAACCCACTCAGAAGAAGAAAGAGAAGAAGAAGAGAGAGAAAAGGAGCAAGACTTGTGCTGATCACTAGATGAGGTGACAGGGTATCTCAGAAGAGAATCCATATAATCAACCATCACTAATTAAACACATCTGCTAACGAAACGCTCGAACGTTTGTAACCGAAAAAGACACAAATTATCTCCAAATGATTATAAATTTAAATAGTATACAAAATCACACGTCAATCTGAGAATATATGTTTATATTTTTACATATTTCATTCTGTTCTCTTATCTACGCTCATCTGAAGCGTTAGTTTTTGTCATATAACAAACACACTCTCATCCATTGATCAAATGAGAGGAGGTGAGCCTTATTAGCTTTGCTTGATGCTTTCATTTCCCAATGATCCTTCTTATTGTATTTGTCAATGCTCTGAATTATTGACTCTCAACTACTGCTCTCACTCTTTCTTTAACGGTACCATGCAATTTCTACTTATCATTCTTTGTTTTTCAAATATGCTACGAATTTATTTGGACTGTTTATATGTGGGTGCTAGTGAGCTACGGTGTAACGTGTAATATGGAAGGAATTTTGCATGTAAAAATAAAAACACCATCCGTCAATTCAATGGCGTGGATGAGTTATTTATTGTTTTTGGTTAGAATGTACAAAACTAGTACGTCCCTTAGTTGGGACAGAGGAGTAGATTTACGTTGGGAAACTAAAAATTCCGCTTAGCATTAAGACTAGCATGAAAGATTTGTCGTCATTGTTATGGTTAAAATGTTTAATTAGATAATTTGTGTTTGTAGAGAGAACTAGTGTGGATAGATGATTCATTAGCCAATGGAAGTACAAAGTTTTACAGACACACAAATTATTTACATTTTAATTTAGGGTTAATTAAAGTTTTAAAAAACTAGATTATATTACATGAACTAACTAGAGTGGTCTATATCTCGATTTCCTAGTGCATTATACTTATACATATGCCGCTGAATGATTGATCTAGCTACTTAATATACAATTTTTTTTTACCACAGAATTCAAATTAAAAAAAAACTCTAGGGTATCGTTAGTAGAGTAAAGTCATTTTAGAAGATATCGTCGTCAATTCATCTCAATACAAAACTTTAAAACAGCTAGAGAGAAAGGAACACATAACACCATAAATCAACTCCATAGGCATTGAACACAAATTAAACACTTACAACATACCTATATCATCATATCTCATATGTGTGTTAGTTGCTATTATTAGATTGCCAATATTAGGAAATTGAAAGTCTAGCAAATAAAAAAGCATCATGAATAGCTTCTCCTTAATCTCTGATAAACCGTGTTTTCTTGTGTCTCTTCCAATTGCAGGCGAATCATTCATACTAAATGCATTTAGGATAGGATCATGTTTAATTCCTGTATTAATTTAATGACTTTATGGTACTTTTTGCTACATTTGGGGGGTTTTCTAAATGATTGAGAGATTATTTGCAAGAAATTAAAGAAAGTGTACATTATTGTTAATGTCCAACATTCCATCCTTTTTTTTAATGTTGTATGTGAATGTCATGTCAACATTCTATGCAGACATTATATGATATTTACGCTTGACAATCCTCTTACCTCCTCTAATCATTACTTATTTACTAGCAGTTGAACTACTTACATTTTATTGTTTATTACACATGCTTCATATTCATGTAATTATTTCTTTAACTCCCATTCAAGTTAATCATCTATCACTTCAAGTGATCAAATACTGTGTTTCCAGTTGATTTAATGGACTGCCTCGTATCAAATAAACGAAGTGATATTGACATTAAAATAGAAGAAAAAATGAAATCATTACAATAATTTGTACGTCGCAGATATTTTAGTTATTGATTCAATATACTATACTTATTACTTAAAACTAAATCCTACATTCAAATTTGGAAGATTTAAATCTTCTAAGAAGATCAAATGTCATCCTTGCGCCCCTTTCATGTTGTGATTTGATATATAATTAAAGTGTGTTGCTTGGCAGCTTTGTATCTATCAAGCTACTAATGCAAGATCCATGTAGAGATGGTAAGAGTAATCACATATCGTAGTGTTGTGATTAATTACAACTAATAAACAATGGATACAACACCCTAAATTTATAAATTGGAGAAAATAGTAAATCAAACCAATTAGTATGATTTAATTTGTTTAAAGATTAGTAGTATATCCCTTTCAAAAATTAATTTATAGCCATAATCCTAAACATGAAATTGAGGTAGTCTTATATGTGTAGCGATCATTTTTATTATGTTTTTCTCTAGTTACACATATAGGTACTTACATAAAGCTACGGTCATGATGATGAAGTTCACTAGTTATGAATGATCGCGCAAGTGATGAAATTAATTAAAAAGATATTTGAAAGAAATGAGAATTGAACAAAAAATTAAGAAGAACACTCTTTACCATTCAAATTTCAAAGAGACAATACTAACATATGGATTTTTGATACATATAATAGATTACATATTGATCAATAAACCTGAGTTTTGTGTATTGTTCAACTTGCGATTTTCGCAACAATCGAATTCAATGCAAGTGAAACTTTACGAATCAAGCAACCCAAATAAAAAATTACAAACTAAAATGTAAAGAGCAGCACCAACATATTGTTACAAGCAACCCTAACAAAATCTAAGCATTGACTGTATGAAAGAAAATGTAAGCGATGCATTAAGCAGCTAAAGAAACAAGACTCAGCAGTATATTAAAGAAGAGACATGAGAAAAAAGTCCTTATATGTTGTGAATCAACAGTCCAAAAAACTTGGAATAATACATAATAATAACCAGAATTAAAATTATTAGACATTACATGCCCAGAAATACAATACCACGTTCTACCTACGATTATGCAAGCATGTTGAGCTGCTACTTGGAGCTGACTAGATATACACAAATCATGATCAAATCAACAAAGTTCTATTTGAACAGAAAATGAAATACATAAAAATAATTACCTGAGATTAAATAAATCCGAGTAAATTCAAAAGATGCCATGAATATGACAGTATAATGGATTATATGAAAATAAAAATAAAATAAAAATTACCAAATGTTGTAAACTTAATAATTGGTAATCATTGTAATTGTAATATTGGATGAGCCGAGATCTGGGATCTCTTCTTTTGTAAGAACTTTCACAAAAAAAACACGATAGTGATAATAAATATCTACTAATTATTAATTGCAAAAAAATATAAAAAAATACCTCAAATTGGAAATATGCATGAAGAAGCAGGAGAATTAGCAAAGAGTTGAGGTTGAGAGGAAGGAAGCTGGTCGAGATAGTAGGGTTTTTCGTTTCCCTTCCCTTTTTATCATAAATTTGCAAAAAATTTTTAAAGAGAAATTTAGAAAATAAAATGAAAAAATGGAAATAACAAAAAATGAAGAAAAATGATTTAAAAGGGAGAAAATATATAATCTACATGACCTTCGAGCAGACGACATACCCTCAACCAAACCTTTGAATCCAACCCGAAGATATCCGGGTCGGGTACCGCATGAGTTTGCTTCAAACCTATAAAAATGGATACTTTGAGTGAAAAAAAGAGGATGAATTAGAATTAAAGTAGAAACTGCATGATTTTTGGGGGATGAAGCCTGGTCCAAGCTGGCCTCTCTCTCTCATCATACAATTCATCATCATGAACCATCATGATGAGTTGATGATGAGATGTGATCATGATCAACAACAACTGATCTGAGAAAGTAAAGATGAGAAGATGGATTGGTGCAATAGATCGACCAGCCAACATCCCACAAAGTTAATTCTCTTTAAAACACACTCACAGAATGAAAGTGAGGAGGAAACCTAATTAGCAAGGAAGCTAAGAAATGGGCATTTTATAAGAGAAAACTAGATTTTTTTAAAAAAAAGGTAAAAAAATACAAAAAAGGAGGTCAGAGTAAAAAGTATCAAGTCAAAGGGCAGTAAAACAAAAACCTAAGGGCTATAAGAACAAGAACAAATAAACCCTATAATAAATAATAATAATTAAATAATTAAATAAATTTTAAGTGAGGTCACTAAATCTCAGTGCCTAATTGTGCTTTGGGAATTTGCAATTTTCACTATTCACTCTTTATTACTCTTCTTCTTGTAGTCTTGCATTGTTTGCTTTTAATTTACTCTTTTGCCCCCTCTTTTTTTTTGGGGCTTATTAATTGTGGTTTGAAATAATTCTATATGTATGTCTAGCCTTGGCTTATTAGCTAGGTTTTTGGTTAAGCAATTCAGATTTCTTTTGAGGGTGATTAATTAGGGTTTTATGTGAGACTTTGATCAATATAATGCATGTAATTTTAATTTAATCCTAAATTATACTCCGTATGTATATTTTATGGGCCGATTTAAAGATAATTAAAAGAATTCTACGAATTGAAACTAGCTACTSAAAACACGGGATATATGTGGTGATAGATAGTTCTTGGCCAAACAATTGAAAACGTACTAATTGAGTTAATTGTTGTAATTTTTAAAGCAATGTGCTCGATACTCTTGCTAAYRCGATCTTAATTGTGAGAGCATATCATCTAAGAATCACTCTTCAACTCATTCATACAATAGGCACCTTAATTTATTTTTTCATTGTACAACGTCACACAAGCTCGTCACATCTAATAACTATGAAGTATATAGACTTTGTGACTACATAATCATTAGATTCTTATAAAAATTATTGGAATATAATTTTATATTACTTGTTATGAAAAATAATTATTAACTTGTAATAGTGATGTTAGACCTTGTTTCTTTGGACTTATTTCTATGGTACATATATAAGTTCAGTTAAATTCAGATCAGGTAAGTTCAGTTTAGTAAGTTAAGTTCATTTACCTAAACCTAATATTATTCTCTCATAAAATATTCATTTCAGTTCAGTTCAGATTAGTTAAGTTAAGTTAAGTTCAATTTAATTCAGTTCAGTTCAGATTAGTTAAGCTAAGTTCAATTTAATTCAGTTCAGTTCAATTCAGTTCAAAGAAACAAAGCTTTAGTAGAACAATGCGTAGTATATGACATGTATTAGTTACATCAGAACCTTCTTGAACTATCAACATATGAAAATTCACACTTAGTAACCTTCTACATCGATTATTGATATTACTATTGTATAATTTAACCTTAATTTTCACGTTATTTCTAATCATCAAATACAATTATTGAAGAACCTAATCCAACTAGGTTAGCATAAAAGTCTCATTTTTTAATATCTAAGAACCACTCATGTACTCTATACATAGCATATATAGTGGATCATCATTTCTTATAGATTTGTAGTAGGCACCCCCTAAAAATAGAAGAAAGTCTTAAAAGGGTGAAAGGATCGATCAAATGAAATTTATTCTAAGACAAATAATTAAAGAATCATTCATGCGAAATGATAAAAGTTCAAAAACACATAATGAGAAAAAACCGACCTTATTTCATAATCCACTACCTCACCATCTCAAGCTTAGGACGCATACTGTCCGAAAAAAGAAGAAAAAAAAAGAGATCGAACACATGCAAAAAATTAAAATAAAAAATAGAGGGTAATCATACATAAAAATAAACCTTACCAAATTCTATTCATAAATTAAATGTGCCATAATCTATAAATTTTAAGACATCTCGCATTATAAATTTAAAGACTACTGTAGCAAGTAGCAACAAGCTAAATTTTAATTTCAACTATTATAAGTTTATAACCTACAATACATTGGATGGACTTCTCATTAACATAGAAAGTCATGCATTGCAATTTGCAAATCAATAATCTACCATAAAGTTGTTATTATTATTAGATAACTAAATGTATWATTATCTTTTTTTGGGGTAGCATTTTAATCAAAAAAATTAAAGTTAYCCTTTATTGACTTAAACTAGAAAATGAGTCCTCCTTGTGACAAGGTCACCCTACCTGCTACCACCAGTAAGCTAAGCTAAAAAGCCTAAAAGTATTCAACCTTTTTTTCCATTAATTAATAAAATTTGTCCTAAACAGTCAAACAATAAAAACCAAAAAATTGGACACATAACAAGACAAACTGAAATATTTATAAATATTTTGTACTGTTTATTTATTTTGGGGTTTGTTTAAAAGAATGGAATTGACACTTGACACGAGAAAACACAATGACCAAATAATTTTTTTTATTTTCTTTTTTTAAATAAATTGTTACTGCGCAATTGTAAAATAAATGAAGCAACAGTATTTCATGTACTGTTAAAAAAAAAAAGAAGAGAAAATCTGTAAAATGTGGTTGGTTCACTCACTCGTGATGATTAGGTTATTATTATTTTGAGGTTATCTTCCACACTACTTTTTCTACTTTCTAAGTACGGCTCTCATGCACATCAGGTAAACCTTTTGCCCTCATTACTGTACTACCTCAACCGTCTCTTCCATGTCTTTACATTTACTATCATCATCTATGGGTCCTACGCTCGTT
>SNQN01000471.1:83795-105911 GCA_008642245.1 Bassia scoparia
CATAAAGGCACATGCACATCCAATAGATTAGTGGAATAATGTCACCTTTTTGTTAGGAGTATGTTGCATTTACCATTTTAAGGTCAAACTTTGAGAATTACCGTTGTTTTGACCATAGGGTGTGTGGAAATCACAAACCTAGCTAGCTGGAGAATGAACATATGTTGTTGAGGGAATAAATGAGTACGATACTTGGTTATGTTCTTTTTGACTTATTTTTAATCTACTGTATCTAGTTTAATTTCAATTTTGTTCAATTTAATTTAGCTTTATTTAGTTTTATTTTACACTTACAATTTAGTTAAGTTTTGATCGAATACGTTTAACTTATTTCAATTTATTAGTTCAATAATTCAGATCAAAATATAGGACACAAACTCATCTTAAAAGGTAAAATAAATTTTAATAGAGATGACAAGACTTGGTGATACTCTTTTAGATATATGTTCAAGAACCTTGTTTGAACATTACTTTTTCAAATTGCTTTAACAAAAAGCTATTGTAGTAATTAATTTCTTTCAATTTGCACCTATAACTTGTAGATTTTAATTAAAGACATTTTTTTTTTGTTAGAGTCACAAGTCACAACTTACAAGTGCAGGTGAAGAGAATAGAACTCAAAATTTTCTAGAAACAATATGTGATCGAAGGGACTTTAATTTCACCAATGGAGCTATTTTAATCCCTTTTATTTTTTGATTAAAAACACATAAGTATGGAGTGTAATAACCTGAGGGATGTTCAAACATGCCATTCAAAGACTAGTGAAGATAATTGAAATAATAGGCTGCCATATATATATTCTTGTTAAATACGCATGAAAGATGAGAGTAATAATCTGCCAGTAAATTTTAAGTTAACAATATACCAATTCGCAGCGCAATCTCTTTGGTCTCTTCCTAAGCTTCTCCATTGGTCGGTTCCCTTCCTCCAGTCGATTCTTTGTTCGATTCCATCCAGGCCATTCACTCCCAGTCTTCAATACGTTCGTGCAAGTTTGCTTACCTCCTCTGGAGTATTTGAAAATCTCGTAACACGTTAATTTTTCAAAATCAATCCTTTTCCCTATAGCGTCTCTCTTTAAGGCTATCTCCTCCTCCTCGGAATGGTCTTACCGCCTCACTATTGACTCTTCTCCTTTCACCTCTAGTCCCATCTCTAGATCCATTTGGTCTCTTGGTACTATTAAACTAAATTTTGGTTGCTCCTTTGGTCTCTTCCTAAGCTTCTCCATTGGTTTGGTTCCCTTCCTCCAGTCGATTCTTTGTTCGATTCCATCCAGGCCATTCACTCCTAGTCTTCCATACGTTCGTGCAAGCTTCCTTACCTCCTCTGGAGTATTTGAAAATCTCGTAATACCTTAATTAATTTTTCAAAATCAATCTTTATTTTTTCCCTATAGCGTCTCTCTTTAAGGCTATCTCCTCCTCCTCCTAGAATGGTCTTACCGCCTCACTATTAACTCTTCTCCTTTCACCTCTACTCCCCAGCCTAGTCCCATCTCTAGATTCATTTGGTCTCTTGGTACTATTAAACTAAAATTTAATTTGATTGCTTCTTTCAAAATAGTTCAACTTCTGGGGTGCTATTCTCCGTGACCATACTGAACTGTTGTGGCTGCTCGCTTGTACTCGTGTGGTTCCTCTCCCTCTCTACTAGCTGAAGCTCTTGCTCTTCATAATGTATGGTCTACTCCTTGCGCTTCTTTTGGTTACAAACATATATATCCTTGTCGAAGGTGATAATCTAACAGTTATCAATATTGTACGTGGGTCCTTCTCTAGTCCTTGATCTATTCATCTACTAACAGAGGATATCAGCTTGTTACTTCAATTGTTTGACTATTATGATTGTCATCATATTTATCGTGAAACTGACTGTTGTGCTGATTATTTAGCCTCACCAGGTCATTAAGCCTTTATTAATCAGGATATTGATCCTTTTTTGGATGCTAAATTTTCTTTCTTTTTGGCCTTTGATAGACCAAATTATAGTCTTAAGATAAGACTATTCTAATCATTTTCCCGTCTACCTTATCATTAAAAAAATATAAACAATAAGTAGCTAGTATGGTTTATTAAATTAGATAAACAACGTATATGGGGTGATGGCTATGTAAATTATTAAATGTGGTCATGTGTCATAAACTTTGTAAGATTTTTGTTTCACTAAGGCCTCATTTGGTTGATGCGGTAATTTAATTTCCGAAGAAAGTTATAATTCATGGGATTTTATTAACCTAGTCAAATTCTTTGGAATTTGTAAAACTTGTTTGGATGGTAAAATATGTATGAATTCAAAATTCTCATGAATTTTCATTAACCAAGGGGAGGTATGGTAAATTACTTCCTATGTTTTGTGGGAAGTTAAAATTTCAATGAATTTGCATTGCCTCCATTTTCTATTTTTTGTGTCAACCAAACAACAAGTCCAACATGAAATTTATGAAAATTTAATTGCTCATAGAAAATGTGGACAACCAAACGAGGCCTGAGTGTATTATAATCGTTATTGTATACTCTGTGTATGGTAAAAATCACTATATACATGCATTATTTCAATTAAGGGTGAGTATATATATATATATAGGAATAGGATCATGTGAAAACACAAACCTTAGGTGAAAACTAAAAACTTTTAATCTTGATCGTAGGATTTGGAGATGGACGGTCACGATTTAATCTATGTATATACTTGTATTTCAATCTGGGGTACATTGAAGGTTTAAAGGGGTACGTGATACGTTTTACTGTTCTATTAATAGTACTTGAATAGTCTTGATTGTACCCCTTTTTGCTTGTTATTGTACCCCCTTAAAAATGTAAATGTACCCACTTATTTGGTTTTCCGTTTCATTAACATGTGGTTTTCACTGAGATCTAACTTCTCTCTCTCTCTCTCCTCTCTCTCTCTATATTATATTATATATATATATATAATTAATATCCTTTATATATTATCATATTATATATCACTTTCCAAAATGGATCGAATGTTCCTCTCTAATTTAAACAAGTTTGAAGATGACACACAGTTGGATCGGTCTTTCGCCAATGCAAATCTTATTCTACGCGGAGAGAGAAAAAAAAAGTACAAAAACATTTTCAAAACATCACGAAAGTTTTGAACATTTTTCCAACTCCCCTTATTGTTTCACACTCCCCTCCCCATCTCTCATGTATTAATGTTTCTTACAATACTTCTTTCGTAACGGAAAAAAAACTTTACAAATGAAAATTCGACAATGTCCGTTAACATACAAAACACCTAATCGCATTATCATCACTTGTACAACAACCCTGATAAAATTCCCAAACAATCATGCATGCAGCATATAAGATTAAAGTGACTATTCTCATAAAATTACACCTCTCATTCTCCAAACAAAAATTTTTTGAAAAGGTTGAACAAATTTTGGACAGCACCACGTGTAGTTTTGTTCGCTGAGAGGATGTCCACGTGGTAAGGATTACGGATGGCTATATCTCACATGAATTCTTCATGATGGGACCATTAAGAATGAATTATGATTAATGATAGTGCTGAGACGAAGAGCAGCGCGGAGTAGCTGTAGGATGGGGAGTAGGGCGGGTTAGAGAGCTACACTACTACCCTCTGCAAATTGATCGAGAAAGGCAAAATAATAATAAATAAAGTGTAAGTAGTTATAATTATTATAGCTGGAAATGCTGTTTTGTTTGGATTACACTTACTAATCATCACATTACTCATCACAAACTTACTACACTCCAATTAATTGATCTTCATGTTAGCTTAAGAATAGGGGTGACTTAATAAGGACATTCAATATATATCATTCATGACAAAGCAACTCTTTTACTACTAGTTAAAGAGTTGATAAGTTCTAATCCAATAAAAATGTAAACGATAGTGTTTTGCAATATTAATATGGTTACGATAAAGTCCGGAATTGAATACATATGTAACTCATTGTACGTACACAAGCTTCCAATTAATCTCAACTATCGGAGTATTAGCTAAGGTCATGTCTCATTGATCTCTCACACTACAATTTAATTATCACTTCATCAGCTTATAGTACGAAACCAGGATGATAAAATTCACAACAATAATAGTAGTAATAGTAATAATAACCTAATGGTTTTATTTTAGTGATTTGCTTAATAGTTAAAAAAAGTGATTGATTTTGATAGTAGTACCACCATATTTCAAGTTTTGAACAATCATCTACGTCTTTTCAATTATCAAATGATACTAAAAGGCTACACTGTATCAATTAACAATAATTTCTCTTAGATTCTGGTATTGAATAAATTTGAACCACTCGACACATTATGTTATTATCGTTTTTTCTTATCCATCATGTATATGGTCATATTTAGCAAATTTTAAGATGTGTTTATTTAGCACATGGGCAACTAATTTTCAAAACCTACTCTCCCATGAGCTAGGAGTAGTCATTGAAATTTTCACAATTGTTCTATACCTTTAAAAAAAAAAAACTTTTAAATTGATTTATGTCAAATCTCTATCCATTTAATTCAATAGTGAATATGACCCCATGGAAAAGGATATATGCTTAGCTAACTTAAAACCAAATGGATTCCTTTTCATTTAACATGGCCTTAAAGAACATCATACTAAATTTATGTTTCTTCTATTTCTATGACTCACCATTGCATTTCATACAACAACTTAAAAGACCAACATTGTAATTGTAAATTTGTAATGTCACAAGTCACAATAAATTCTAGCATTGTGTAATAGAACCAAAACATAATATATATATATATATAATTAATAAAATGGTGGGTCCAAGAAATATAAAAGTCAAGAACTACAAAAACGAATTGATGTGAATATGATATATCAAGATTGAATTTTGCATAACACACATACATGCAAGTGCTTATTTACCACACTGCACAACTGAATTGTTGTCCCATGTATCTCAGTGACAAGAGTAATCAACAAGGACTCGTCAAAATTCTTTCATCTATTCTAAACAATTTTTATATCAAGTACGTTACCCAACAATTCTTTATTTATTATCAATCAGACATAATATCCGTTATCATGGACCATGCATTTTTCTCAATTCTTTAWATTAATGTTTCAGTGTAGTATTAAATCTTGGCTATATCAAACATTCCATCTTTAAATCCAAGYCATAATCCCTTCTTCGATCSAATTATGTAGTGTAAGAGAATGTTATATACGAGTAGTACCTTCAACGTAGCAAGCTCATWCATTAAAAAATTGACGATCATGATGATAAATACGGTATAGATGTTACYAAACACAATGTTGTATGAAATATYACTAYCTGATTATATCAAATTATTCCGTAAAAGATGGACTCTTATAAGTTTCTAKAAACCCCCTCGAACCGAGAAAGTAGTCGTAAACTTTTGTGAGTTACCTCTTGGACACATCGATTACGGAACTTAACCTAGCTAGGTAGCTACAAAAATTAGAGTAACATACAATTCAGGCAGTCAGTTAGGTTTAAGCATAATCAAACATTAATGTGATGAAGAGGTGGCATACGTTGTGCCCAAGAAAATCAACAACAGAGAATATGCAGTTGCCAAGAGATGACTAGCTTACTAAATACTACTAACAAACCTCTCTAATCTAATCACGTGATACCCACCACAATTATTATTTTWTCACCACAACAAAACTCAAACTTCCACTTTGAAATGACTCATACTTGTTCAACATGCTTAAAGAAAAACAACAGCAAAGGAAATTTCCACATAATTATAAGAAATAAAAGACAATATAAATGAGACATTCACTAACCAACAAAGTTGTTAATTAAATGGGTGAACTACACAGCAAACCAGAGTACTGAGTAGTGAGTACACATATAATCAATAAATGTCTTCCTTTAATCGAGAGAAGAAGATGAGAGGGAAAAAAAAACCCTAGAACAGATTCACAGTCTCAGACTGTCAGTTGCGGTTGTTTCACAAATAAGAAGAGCGCCCCGCTTAGTACTCGGAATTTAATTTCACCTGCATCACTCAGTTATCATATATTCATATATGGGTGCTTAATACAGCAATTTGGTTTTCCAACAAATAAAAAGACAAATCATTTCTCTGCGTCGAACATCTGTTCGGCTGCTCCAAAATAAAGAACTAATAAGAACACTAATTGGATTATATAACTAATTAAGCTTTTATCGATTCTCAGCCAATTCGATGCTGGTATAAATTAGAAGTTTAGGTTTTACGAGATGGATTTGTATTGTGATTGAATTGGTTTGTATTACTATACATGCGTATGAATCTGTATGATACATTACCCAATCGATGCCATGGGAGAAAAACAATACACCTTACAACTGATCTGGTCAATCTCAAGATACAGGTATACTGTGTCGGTTTTGGGTTCATGGAACATTGAATGTACAACACAAATGAGGTCAGGGAGAAACCACAGAGCTAAGATGAAATAAACATGTATGTGTACCTAGTCAGGCCATAGAAGCTATGGAGTAGGCTGGTCCAAAATTAAGACATGAGTGCCTTCGGTCTCAAAGTTATATGCGTTCAAATATCGCACCAGGTTGATTGAATCCACACTGATATTCGACAGCCTTGCATTGCTAGCCAAGATCAATGACAGCTGGTCTTAATGTAGTCAAATCAGTTCCCGTCCTGTAATCAGTGGAAATTTTAATGGAGCAACTAACTGAAGACAGGAGATACAACAAGCTATATAAATTTTTGTTATTGATATTTAATACTAACAGAAAACTGGATTACTGGAAGGTTCCATTAGATTCTAATTAATATCCGAAAAAGAACTCAGAATAAGAACTATACTAGTAAATTTTGAAACTTTGTGTTCAAGAGATACATTAACAGTCTCATTTGTGTTGCGAGGCATCTATTATACAGTCAATTCGAACTAATCTGTGAAAACTATGGAAGAACGCTACAAAAGCAAAGATTGTTTATAGCTATCTTTGATTAGTTGTTATCACAACCTGTAAATGCCACCCCTATATTTATTAGTGACTTTAACCTTCCATTCATCTATGCATCTTCCACCAGGCCTAAATGATTTCTTCCTGAGTTGATTCTAAAAAAGTTAAAACCGTGCCTACCAAGATATTTTTCCCAACAATACAGGTTACAAATACGGCAGTCTCACAATCAACCAGCAACCATATCTATCAGCTCATCTAAGGATGCAGGAACCAAAGAATCTCCAAGTTTATTTAAATCCAACGCTAATCTCAAGCAATTAGCAGAAACACATTCAAAGTATCATTCAGAAATTTTTAGATGTGTAGTATCGATTACCAAAGAGAAGTGTCTCAGACCCTATCACAACAACTATAGCGTAACTTTGTCTTCCATAATATCTACAAATCATTATGAATTGTTATTGTATGTGGCAGACCATTTGCTTCACATTCTCAGATCACTAAACTCCATAATGAAATATAAAAGGAGCAAGGTTATAATTTTGCTTAACTTCTCATAGAACCTGTAGTTCAAAATTGAAAAACATCGGGAAGTTTATGTGGTACAATGGTATGGTAACTTCAAAAATAGTTGAACGATTCAAGTACCAATTCAAGTATTGTTTCTGTGAGTTGTGCGGCTTGTCACCAATTCAAGTACCAAGTGCACAAAGAAGCATACCCTCAATTTATAGATTCTATTAATTTGACTTTCGCGAGACCTGCTACACACGTTTTCACATTAATAATATAAATTTGTACAATGATAAAAAAATGCAAAAACTTAATATTTCGAAGCCAGATCTTTCAATACTTCAATTATTTCATTCAATTTTTTTTTATTTTTTAAAAAAGCACAATAAATAGAAATTTATAAATACATTGGGAAAAATTAAAAAAATACACAAATAGATTACTTATCCAGCATTGAAGGTGCCCATGGTGGCCTATAGATGGCATGTTTCTCTTATATAATGTACCATAGCATGAAAGTAATTATATGGGATAGACAAAGGTCCTTATTGTATGATTTTTTATTTTTATTTAATAAAAAAATGATTGCACTGCTCAATGTCTATAAGATCCATGAGATAAGCTCAACAAGATACACTATCTACAAATCCAATGTGTCATTTCAAAATGACAGTAAAAGACACCAACAAAGTTTGTCGTAATATCCCTTCCCATCATTCAAAGCTTAACATCATTAAAAAATAGCGTAAATGATCCGATACCTTTCAATTTCCAGTGATATAAAAATTCGGAATGAATTGAATGAAAAACTAATTGGATCCCGAATATCGTTTCACTAATCATTCAAACAAAGATACCCTCAAAGAGACCAGTGTTCTCTTCTTTTCTATTGAGATCTTAAAAGATTGAAGGTCCATTTGTAGTTTGTACCTTATTGCTGATCTGCTGCCTAAACTTCCCAAAATACCAACCTCTTGTTTCCAATTTCACAGCCACAWAGGAATATGTTTACCATATGTGCTGAATGAAATTTGTATCCCAAATAAACTCATGTTCCTCAAACCCCAATCCTCAAACAATTTTGGCACATACTATTCATTCTTTAAAAACTTACCACATGTATCTGTGCTGCCAGAAATTTGTCTRTCAAATAAACTCATATGTTCCTGAAACCCCAACCCTCAAACAATTTTGGCACATTACTATTCATTCTTAAGAAACCTACRACTTGTATCTTYTGCCTTCATACAGTAGCAATTCCAATTTACCCAAAACTTTTCGAGTGATTTTGTCATAATATTCAAGTTAGGGAACATATCACTACTGCTATAGTCACAATTACTAAATTTTCTTAGGGTCCCTGCAGCATAACTTTAACACCATGACCACTCTGTTTACACACTTTTTTCTTTATCAGTATTATTAACATTCTTCTATCAAAATCCGGGAATGAACGGTTTGGGGATCCTTGTATATCTCCCAAGCTAGGTGAATGTTGAAGTTTCATGCCCTGAATTATCATGGACCTCTCAATGGGGTCCGGTTAAGATACTCATAATATAAGATCYAATTAGAATGATACTGAACACACATCGTTTGTAAACTTTAATTTCATCACTTTGTAAACTGCATGTTCATTGATCATTTCCATTTGAACTATGTTAGTTTTAAATTGCAAGGTACATTGTACATATCATAAAAATTAGTTTCTTTTTTTTTGGTCAAAAACCATCTTTTCTAATGGTCACCTTGTGAATTAGTGTTTTTTTGACAAACCATCTTTTATGGCTACTTGAGTTGTTGACCACCATCTTGTAGCCYGATTTCGGCYTTCACTTTACGAAAAATCCTTTTAAATTTTTTTCCTTTTTCCCCAATTATATTGTTTCCTTCCCATTTTCACCTTAAATCCCCTCTAAAACCACACCTTTTCACCCCAAAAGAAACCCAATTCACAATTTCCCTTGAAAACCCTAAAATCGATTAAAAAATTGATTCTTTGGGGTTTTATCGAGGGTATCAAAGGTCGAAATGAGGGGGAAACAGTATAGTTGGGGAAGAAAAGGGGAAAATGGGTTTATGTAAGGTCAACGCTAGAATTCACTTGACAACGTATGTAGCTACAAAAGATGGTTTTGAACAAATTAGCTTAGAAAGATGGTTTGTACAAAAGTGCGCTTATAAAAGATGATTTTTGGCAAAAATAAAAAACGGCGCCTACAGATTTGATCCAAGTGGATAAAGTTATGTACTCAAGCTACAGAACAAGGATACGACAGATTGAAACATCAAGCTTTACGTCCAATAAATCAATTATCATCAATCAATCAATCAAAGTCTTAATTCCCATAAGGGAGTCGCTAACATGAAAAAGGATTATTGGGAATCTATAATTCTAATTGAGAAATAAGTATGTGCGTGCAACATGTACCATCTACGATTACCCCACCTAATTTTTTATTTAATTTTACTTTTTTTTTTTTAAAAAAGTAGCTCTTATTCAATCAACGAATTCATAATTACTCAACACACATGGCTTCACACAATGCTCACGCATAAAGAAATTCAGCAGCTTCTATGTCTTTGTCATGTTAGTCAAATAACTTTTACTTGAGACACTCAAAAGAGTATACCTAAAATAGGTCGGATTCCAACCAAATCATTATAGCTCCTTAACTAAAGTATGGCTATCACTGATAATTGACTGTTCACTATCATGTTAGTGTCATGTCGAGTTGGTTGTAAGCTAACATGATAGGATAACGTGGGGTGAATCTACTTCCATCTAGTTCATATTGGGCACGTTGGTAGATGTAACTTATAAACTCTTCAGGCTGTGACTGGCTTACTAGAACGTGTAGAGAGTATGGGAGCAACAAATAGTGGAGTAGAGAGCTACAGTCGGGAGGGTTGTGAAAAAGGCTTTCAACAATGAACAACATTTTATTTCAGGAATTAAACCTATCCAAAATATATAAATAATACATATAAAGGTTTACTATCATCTTGACTCCAGTCTCAAAACGGAAGACAGTAAATATCTTATTGCTAAAAAATACACGCTCAATATTCTCAGATATAAATCATTACAAAGGAAAACTGACGTGTGTAAAAAATATAGGTACATTAGCAACTGTCACGGAAGAGCTGACCATATCACAGAGATGATGTTCCATGGGAACTTCCCCAGCCATGTGAAACTATCCCATCTACACTCATACACGAGTCAGTAATATGCATCAACGTCAGTGAATATCTAACATGCAGTGTGACTCAAAGAATCTATTTTGACATGAGAATGTATTGTAGACAAATGATTGACGAAATCTCAGTAAGTGAACAGTATGCCTTCAGTAAAAAATAGTAAAAGATGAGACCTACTTACAATAAGATTAAGAAATGAATTTGTTTAAATTAGTAAATATATAAAAGCTTTGCACCACACTAATGCGGTGTATGCTTCAACCACAGGATAACTGCATAAGGTAAATAAAATCATACAAGTAAATAAAGCAATTTATTAACTGTCCTATAATGAAAGGAATTCTTTTTCCTCAAACACGTAGTATTCATGAGGTAAACACAAGAGTCGAGAATCAAGAGAACGAACAATTGTTCCATCTTTTATAACTGTCCCCAAGATTAACTTAACCGTGATTCATGAAGAACAAAACTGTCAAGATTGTTAAAAAGGGCCTCAATTCTTATAAGGAGAATTGAATAAATCCGTACAACTAGACCAGTAAAAAAAGGAGACAAGGTAGTGTAATAATAATTGAATTATAGATTACAATTGTCGTGTTAACTGCTAACAATGAGAAATTCAACAAAAGCAATACCCAATGTCGAATCCTTTCATATTGACCCCAAGGTATACAGATTGACAGTATCTGTGCAAAATTCAAATACAAACAGTATAAGTTTCTTTACATAGCCAGGTAAGACATTCATATAATCATAACAAGGTGTATCTTTACGATTAGAAAATCATCATATTATTATCAACAAACTAAGTCTATATAGTAACATCCCTCACGTGATTGAGATAAGTACCCATCATTTAACATATCTTTGTAAGCTCAGAATATTCACGCAGCTTTTTCTAATGGCCTTCATCATGTTCGTGCAAGGTGCTTTATTCCCATTTCAGGAAAGTGTTTGATATATTTATAACAGGTTGCGCAGCTAAGTGTTTCTCCTTCCTAGATTACCTCATAATTTGATTTTTTTAAAAATTTCTCTAATTGATTTCATGCACACGGTACCCTGAGGTTTTAATTGTTATTCTGCTTTGGCACTCAACAGTAATTGCCCAGAAAAACATTATGGTAAAATAAGTTTTTTTCTACGATAATATCAATGCGCAATAGAATGGAAATACAGATTGCTGTATTATTCAAATATGGGAAAGGGCTTAGACATAAAATTGACAGAAAATCTAAATTTGTGGAAATAAGGTTAGTTTAAAACTAACTTACTAAATCAGATACATAAAAAAAACGTGGAATTTTTAATATTTTTTTTGGAAAGTAGAATTATTAGAATAAGACATTAAAGTATTTGGAAATTAAAAAGTTTGGAGCAAAAAAAATGCTCACTAAGGTGTATGAGTTGACAAGTGGTGTATGATGAATAGGAGATAGGCAATTAAAGGTGAAGAAGTTGTTCCAATATGTGTGAAAGATCGAAGACAGAGCTGTCAAAATTCAGGTACCTTTTTGCGTTACAGGGAAAGAAATATGTCCAAAGAAAGTTCACGGAGTCGTTTGTTTTTAAAGTATTGCCCATAAACCTAGCCTAGTATCATATCACATAACTTATTGGAAAATGAAAATCCCAGAATTTCAGGAAGAAAAGGAAATAAAACGAAGAGATCAGAGATAATCTACTTGAAGACGACAGGGGTGATAACCACCACGGCAACTTTTCAGACATTGGCAGTCCGCATCGTTGATGGCCATGTATGAGAGTTGATTTCACCGAAGTTCTGCAATTGATCCAATGAGTAATTCAGAAGAGAGTGGCACATAAGCAAATCAAGCAACCAGAGCCAGACCAACTTAGAAAATTTGAGCAATTGCATTTGAAACTCACAAGTTTGTCTGTTTTTCTCTCGCCAAAAAAAAAGAGATTGCCGTTTTCTGCAGTATTAAAAGGAATGAAAAACATTCAAATCAACCTACAAGAAATCAAGATATCCCAATAGGCCAATACCATGCACAAAAAAACATATACCGTCAATACAAGCTGAATGCAGCAAGCCTGCCGCAACTGTTTTGACCTAACAAACAAGTATGTTAAAACCCCGCATGACCAGAACATCTGTTGACCTTCATTTAAAAAGCCGGAATATGAAYTACCTTGATCCCTTCCAGTCTCTTTACAAGCCTTGGAGTATATTCACTGCAGCAAACKAACTATCATGAATAACTATTACATGGAAAGGTCAAGACTTTAACCGGACACATTAGGTTCAGTATCACAAATTGAAAATGGGATGTGATTTATACAACTAGCAATTGTTTCCTTTTTCATAATTTCATGTGTCAAAATCACTCTTATATACAGATGAAGCATGAACCAACCATCAAGCTGTTTACTGTCATGCACCAAAAATCAACATACACAGAAAGAGGTGGAAACAATAATATCATCCACAAAACTCCTGACTAAAAATGAAAACTGCCAATAATGAACCTATTGATAGAGATCTGGATTAACAAAAAAAAATTATCATCATGACGCTATTCAATCAATCAAAGCCTTAATCCCATATYAGGGGTKGGCTAAKATGAATCAAAAGTYATTATTCCGAGAGGTCATCCACATAAATTTTCCTCCTCCACTCTCTACGATCGAAAACCATCATCATAACGCTATTGCCCAAAATAATTTCACCAAAGTGAAAWATGAAGAGATAAATCAGATAACATCACAAACCTACTAGTCCTCAAGCACATGCAAAACATCGAAACAAAAAWGACAATTAAAAGTTCAAGAATTTTTGGGCAGAGGTTGAACAAAAGTCCAGAGATCAAAATTTGAAGAACTAAGAGGCTGGTAATCTTTCCTGACAACGTACAAATGGACACAAAAAAAWTCCCAATCTACTAGAGTTAGTAATAGAACATTTGCTCAAGAAAAAGCTACAAAAGTTAAAACCACAACTAGCAACCTACAAATAGTTGTGGCTAACCTACGGACGCGTGAGGGGGGAAAAAGAGTAAAGAAGATATAATATTGAAGTACCTCTTGTTGCTTAAAAAATTGAGKAAGCCAGATTGGCGGTCATGACCAAGCCTTCCAGAACTTCCCCCTCCCCAGCTCAAAGTGGCACCTTTATCTTTTAAAATAACAAAAGATTACGAAAATTAGCTAGTAGAAGAACTGAATTTAATTTAATGATACTCAACAATGAATTATATATATATATATATATTATATACAAAAGAAAAACTATACCAGTGACAGCATGGAGATCTGAACCTAACGCAGCCATTTCAATAAAGATCCATCAAGCATCAATTTTTGATGGTCTCCAGACTGCTTTTTGGTGCACCTTCAAAAAGTCAATAGTAAAAAAAAGCCTTAGTCAATTTATCAATAGTAAAGTATATGGAGTTCCAAAACAGTTCACATTCTGCAACATCTGGCCAGCACAGACTATTGATATGAACAAGAGTGTCGAGACAATTTATCAATTGGATGACTCCTAATAAGTAAGCAACAGAAAACAATGCCTAGCAAGCACGCTATTAATATGAAACAAGAGTGCGAGACAGATTTATCAATTGGATGAGTACCCTAATATGTAACAACAGAGAATTGACACAAGAAGTCCTGCAATTATTTAAATCACAGTAATTACTACATTATGGGGGGAAAATACATTCTTGTGGATATAAAAGATCATGTTATTTAATGTCAACACATAAACACAATGTGACAGTGTGACAGAGGTTTTTAAGACTGACCGAGATATTAGGCCACAACAACAGAGCAGCTCATAACCATCCATATACCCGGCTAGCCCGCTCTACTTTTGCTGCAATTGTGACCATGCTGAAATATTTATAATTAAAAAAAAAGAAAAAGAAAGAAAGTTGAGATTAAGAAATTTTTGCAGCAATATATCCACAAATAAGAAAAAAACAATTATGAAGAATAGGAATACAAAGGAATGACCAACAACAACGAAAGCACTAAAAGTCTAAAAGTCATATGAATGAATAGATAGAATATTACTCTTCCCAAGTCCAAGCTGTCACTGGAAGTCTTTCCCACACACGTAGAGCTCCCACCACTGCAATTTAAATACCATTAATTGAAATGAAAAACTACAAGCAATAGAAGAGTTGCGACTTAACATATTCAAGGTAAGATTTACAAGAATATCAGTAAACCCAGAGTAATAGAAACCAATCATACTATCAGACTATCACAGAATGAACAGATGATAAAATGATCTACAATCGAACTTACTAGTTAGAACACCCAATATCGCTTTAAGAGACTATCATTAACTTTAAGTTTATGATGGACATAAGACTGGGCTCAATAAAGTAGCAAATGAATTTTCAAGAATAATAGCTAAAGGTGTGTGTGCATCTTGGATGAATAATTGATTAAGCTTAGACACAAACAGTCAAAGCCTTAATTCCATATGTGGGATTAGCTACAATGAACCAAAAGTAATTATTCCGTGTTGTCATCCACAAATAGCTTCTTCTTCATCACACAATAAAAACATAACTCATTTGTCGCATATCTTTCCTAACTCCTTCAAACAACTTTTTTGTCTACATGTGTTTCCTTTATTCATTTAACTTGGGATCGTGACGCATGAAATGATTAAACATCTAACCCAAAAGAATTTTATGCTAAAAACAGCAAATCAATTAGTTGAACAGCAAGAAAAGAATGCTAATAAAGTGTTCATTCCAAGTCTCCTGACCTGTTAATAGCACATGATGAGACAGTATCCAGCTGAAATATGTTTGATTTCTTTCTCAATTCCAATACTTCTGTTGGTTCCTGAAAAGAGATGAAGTTAACTCTTGGCAATTTTTTGGCAATTCACCACAACCACAGGATAAATCGTATCCATTACAAGAGTCACAATTCACAACAATAGTCGATTTAAAGAAAAATAGATACATAATATAAATTTTCAAAGCAAAATATCCATTGATTCCATTCAGTGTTAGAGACTCAGATACTCAACTCAAAACAAATCGGAACTGAGGGAGTATGTTATAAGGAATTAAGAGAATTCTCTCCAAATTGTAGATACACTCAAAATCTCAAACGGAACAACAAATTGGAAGTAAAAAGTAATTGAGACCACATGCTCCAACACCAAAGATATTAATTAAATTGTTTCCAAATCGCTAAGCCTCTACCTTCAGATATGCTTATAGAATAATTACGACAATTAAACGAAAAAAATAATCATTACCCTCAGCCCCTCAATGAGTTTACCCTTTCCATTGTCCCCTTGCCACATAAACGGATCTCAACTACGCCGTATTGCATTACAATTGTTTACACCTTCCAGTCCCCCATCCCATTATACTGCCCATCAGCATGCCAAAATCCTCTACCCCCTCTTTTAAGACTCATAGCACACAGTTAGTCGGTCACCAAGAACATATTAATTATTTGACATCAGTTTGTTATGAAGGAAAACAATTTTCATGAAAATCATTTTCTAGGAAACCAATTTTTAGTGGAAAAACCATTGACTTAAAAAAGTTTTCTTTGTTTTATTAGATGAAAACTCATGATGGAAATGAAAAATGAAATAGAAATAGAAGAAGGATGGGGAATGATAAGGGAGAAGTAAAAGTGAGGAGAAATTGTTGGCTTCCTTCTCCACAAAAGGAAAATGATTTTCCTTTTCTATAGTGACATTTCCACTTTGAGGAAAATGATTTACACCTTTTCAAAACAAAGGACATAAAGAGGGAGGAAAACATTTTCCGGGCCTTAATCCCAAAAGATAAATTGGTTGCATGACGCGTGCGGGGCAAGATCCAATCAATTTATCACAAAGGCCTCTGCTCCTTATCCTTGATATTAAAATCGCAGTATCTTACATAGTGAGGATGATTCCGCCATGCCTGACATTAAAATATATTAATTAAGATCAACTTATGAATTTTAGTCTAACAACCAACATAGTTTGCATGAAATAGCACCAAAAGTCCAAAAATGAACACATGACAATGCAAATCATGATACAATAATACTGAGCCGACTTTGGCACTCGATATCGTACCATTGCATAATTCGAATCATCCGAAATTCCAAGCTGTCCAAAATCATTTAGCCCAGAGGCATAAACACGCCCAGATTCTGTCACATGACCTCTCAGGATTATAAACACAATCAATCAAAACTTTCAAACCAAAGCATACCATCATCACAATCATAATACGGAGTAACAATCTTATAACAGCAAACCAATTGAATCAAACGCTCCAATTCTAGTTCTAACACGATGATCATAATTCAACAGCAACATAAATGGAAAGTTGAAACACAAACCTGTTAAGAAAAGTGTATGAGCACCGCCACAAGCAATCGATCGGAGACTATCGCCATTAAAAGCAGAGCAAATAACAGGTCGCCACTGCGAATCGACGCTTCCAAGCCCTAATCTCCCAAAATCGCCGTTCCCCCAAAGCGCGGCAAATCTCTTTCCACTTTTTCCGGTTGAATACAACCGCGAACAAAACCCTAACCCTAAATTCGCGTTTCGACTCGATAATTTGGAGAATCGAGAGTAAATTCTAGTCCACATTGTTGCAGTTCATCGAAGAGYGGYAATTTCAATGGTGGAACTGCGAAAAAAYTGAASTTRAYGGYTTGAAATTGCTGATTTGAYGAGGAAATTGAAGAGAAGATGTTTGAAGTTGGAAGATGAAATTGATGGTTTTGAATGRAGCAACGTCAATATGTTAAACTGYGTGCAAGGAATTTTGTAGAAAAAGGTTGAATTGTTGGGAGAGGGTGGCGATACGCATTTTACATTTAGGCGGTAAAATGAGTAAATGAACACCGACTTCAGCTATGAGCCAAGCTCTTTCTTTTTCTTTTCTTTTTTGTGGGGGTTCTACGGGTTTTCACCGCTTTTGACGAATAGACAAACTCACGTTGATGTTTGAATAAGTACAGAGTATTTCACTTATGCAAGATCCTTGATGACTAATTTTTTCCAATTTTTGGAGTTCATTCCGAGAATCTTAATAAGAAAGTTTGAAACTCTTATCACTCACATCGTCAAGCTGACATTTATTGTACTCCATATTAATTATTAGCCATATGAAGAAAATCGAATTAATTGTGTTTGAATCTGGGCTGAATACAATCTGGAGGTGTGAAGGGTATGGGTCGAATTCAGGCTGGTTCAAATTGTGGTTGGGTTTGTTAGAAGTGAGGTTCTTGCATTCTTGCAAGTTGCACATTTGAATTGAGGTTGGGTTCGTCGGAGGTTCGGAGGGTGGACGTTCAATTGAAGAAGTATAACTAATTATTTATTTTTTGAATTAACATTACCTAAAATAATATTCATAGTATTAAATAAAATTCGTGAACTCGTATAAAAATTTTGAATTTCTGATATTTTTTTCCAAAGTAGCTCTTTTAACTATATTCAATATTTATGAGAATCATTATCATGATTAAAATAGACCTTGTGTTGTGGAATGGAATCCAACGATAAAACATGAGGGCAAAATTTATAGAATTTTTATTGAACATTTCATTATTATTTTTTTATCCGTTTTGCATTTTGTCCATTATAACCTCCTATCACCTTTTGCTCCCTTTAACGCCGGCCCATCTTTAATGACACAAATGCTTATATGCCAATTTATCAATATGGGCCCTACGTGTTCCAATCTCACAGACTACAATTACAATACTGGCCAAAACATGAATTTCGCTTAATTCAACCCATCTTAGTAGAATTATACAATTTTGTTTTTGTATCAATTGACCATAATCTTCAGCAAGGCACTCTTTGGCTGACAAGGAAAGTACCAATTGAACTTAAAAGTAAGGTCTTGCATAAACTCTATTACTATTCCTCCCCCGAATTACTTACTTTCGTCCCATTTTTGTACATGAAATTCCCATTTTTCTTAGCTCTCTCAAACATTCATTGCTACTCCTCCTCTCTGTGCTTAGCTTACCATCACCACTACTCGTCGGAATTTCTTAGTCGTAGGACGGAATGTAGAAACAGAGCCCGAACCATCTCGCCACCGCCGAAAACTACTGGAAGATCTGCGTTTGAACTGTGACGTACGTTTGGAAATTCCTCAAGTCCCATGACGTAGAGGAATTCTCAGACGTACGTCCCATGGGATGTGAAGAATTCTTAGACGTACGTCCGGAATTCCTCAAGTCCCCGGGAATGAAGTTGTAACTTTGATTTGATGGACTAAATATACCTCATAAAAAGGGCATGCTAATAGCTTAACTTGCATAGAAAATTGTAACAATGTCATCAACAATCTAGAGTCCCAGACTATGTCCATGAATGCCGGAGATCGCTTTCGTAGCCATTTGTTTCCATTTCAATCTCATTCACGAGTAGCTGGAACTGCAAGATCTAACTTATTGGTCTTGGTACCACTTTATTTTTTCTCGTGATTCATCAACATATACTTCAATTCCTTCGTAACTAAATATTTGCAACAAATAGTGTTATGTGAGATATATAAAACAATTACTTTGTTGCAAACATTTAGTAACGGAGGAAGTAAACGATTTTCCACCATGCGTCAATGCAACTTTATTGATTCACAAGAGGATCATTCCTCCTATTAAAATCGTTCACAACAGAAAGTATAGCGGATTTAGTTGTAAAGAAACTATTTCGAGAATATAAATTGCCAAAAGTTATAACTTTGCAAAAACTTTTATTCAATAGTTGAGTGAACAATTGACCACTACCATCAATTTCCCAAATAGGCTAGTCACTATCAACACATGTTTATGACAATTGACATGATATGAGATTTTAGTATCTTTCAAAGGGTATTTTTAGATTTAAATGTATCTGCAATTAATATTTCTTCCGTTTTATTTACTACTACCACTTTATATTTCACCAATTCTCAATTTTGGATTTCTAAATTTTCTATCAATACAGTGGGCACTGGGCAAGCTACATAATACAAAGTGTAACGAGTTTAAAAAAAATCGGATGAAATATTATTGTAACTTACATTTGAGATGCCCATAGTCTCGAAGGGTTGGTAGCCAATTGGCAAGTGGCAGCTAGTAAGTGGCATCTAGCTTTCAGTTTTTCTCTTTGCTAATCAATCAATATGTTGCCCATTTATGTTCTTATACAAAATTTTCTCAAGTTGGACCACTTTGGTTTCATTTAATTCCAAGCCAAACAAATTAAAATACCGATAATTGTGATCCAATCAACAATTGCTAAGTGGATTATCGATAAGAATGAAATTAAAAGAAGATACCGACACCAAAAAATTTAATCAAAAGATGATAATACTTTTGATTATATTAAARCCCTTTTTAACTAATCTTTTAATCTTTATGATAAAGTGATAAATGATAAAGTGACAAACTAATCATCACAAGATAATTTTTTAGCAAATTCACTCCCAAGTCCCAATATCAAACTTTCAATACTTATCCTTTTATTTTCTTGAAAAAAAAAACTAATAAAGGYATCGCTCYAGCTTAACTTGTTRATAAAATATCGAAATTCAAGTTCGTATATGATTGGATTAAATATAAATATCTTTCATTCGTATAAATTCATCAAAATCGCCCATAATAATTCCTTTGAACAATGGGATCAGACACAATATAATATGATAKAATCACACACGTACTAYATAATTTAATAACGGGAGAAAATCCTCGTTARACACTCATACAAATAGAAATACTCCCATTTACATATATATTTACAAAAGGAGGATAATAATATTTGAAGTGAAATTGGATTTATATTTGCTTATATATAAATAATATAATCTTCATACAATACAAGATACAATCTCTTAACACAAGAAGTTAATCTTTTTTTTTAAAAAAAAAGTGTTGGGAAGGCATACAATTAGTCACAAAACCTTTCTCTCACACTTAATTTTTATTTTTTTTTCCCTCATTTCATCAACAAGAGTGAAAAGATAAAGCATGAGAAAAATGATGATGAACAAGGTGGTTATGGTGCGTATGATACCGGTGGCCGGAACTCTCCTTCTCTATCCTCCATCTAAGGTCGAGGAAATCGTCGGCCGAGCACGGTAGCTTAAGCGGACCGTCGGAGTAATACCCGTAGACTTCACGAGCCTTGTCTAGGAGACTTGTAAACAAGGGATGGTACAAGTAACTTATTGGCATCTCAAACTTTTGACCACCGTCTTCTTCTTCTAACCCTACTTGAATTGCCATGTAACCCTTTTTCACCATAATGTTACTTTGATTTATTTTTAAACTAGGGTATTATTATGTGTGTGTTATGATGTGATGATATGAGAAAATTTTAAGGGCTTGTTTGGTTGGAGTAAGTTTTATATGTGAAGGGAAATTTGGAGTTGAGGGAAAATGAAGGAGGAGAAGTGGGAATATATAGTGGGGTGGGTGAGAAAGAAATTGTGTGGGAGAGAAAGAGAGGTCGGCTGATTGATTATTTGTACATCAATACGGAATGATATGCTCTTTTGTGGTACGTGTATCACATTATGTGGCATATTTTAATTATGGTGCCACTGACCTACAAGAAACYTTTTTCTATCGTGTCTTTGATGAGCGGTCTAATCTCTCGTGAAAATCTGTAAGGTATTTCAATGGACAATATCTGATTTTTTTTCCATTGAATTCTAGCCAATAGTTGACTGATTAATTTGGCACGTACGTATGTGCTCTACTTTGTAATATTGCTGGCAATTCTGCAATATAATGTGCATGCTTTAACAAAAGGATCAAGTGTGCTAATCTCTCAAATTCAACAATTCATCATCAAATTAAGACATTGCATATAATAAAGCTATTAAGATCAAGGTTTTCATTACATATTCTTCTTCGTATCTAAAAGTAGTTTTTGTATTTGCAAGAGTCATGAGGCTCGTAAAATATTGCTTTGTTGAACAACATACACACGATGTGCTATATCGATTTTTAAAGCTCTACTCGTACGTATTGCAGAATAAACTTTAGTAATTTGATCAATACATCAAGATGATAAAAATCCCTAAATTTTGATAAAAAACGTCTTTTTATTACTTTAATTTAAATCAAAATCGATATACGTAATTATTTTCACTTTGACAGATATTGCATCCGAAGTTAAATGAATGAAATCGATTTTAGTAAATAATCTCAAATTTGATATCCATGATTTTACCATAAAGAAATCTCTACTAATTGAGCAACCTCTCACCCTCATTTTACGTACATACGAAGTAACAATCACTGTTAATTTATTACTAAAGCTTAAACCTTTGACGCCACTAAAAAGCCATTAATAAGTAATATTTGTAGCATCTATTTAAAGATATTCCTAGATCCCTTGTTTGAATTTGGATCCACTAAGCAAATTGATATACTTTTGCATGCTTTATTATTGTTCTTTTTATCTACTTAAAACTTTCAATTTATTATCTAATCAATAATTAATCAAAGTT